>OX183139.1:39457195-39685029 GCA_945261195.1 Cryptosula pallasiana | reverse complement strand
CTAGTTCTCTATCTCTCTCTCTCTCTACCACTAGTTCTCTATCTCTCTCTCTCTCTACCACTAGTTCTCTATCTCTCTCTCTCTCTACCACTAGTTCTCTATCTCTCTCTCTCTCTACCACTAGTTCTCTATCTCTCTCTCTCTCTACCACTAGTTCTCTATCTCTCTCTCTCTCTACCACTAGTTCTCTATCTCTCTCTCTCTCTACCACTAGTTCTCTATCTCTCTCTCTCTCTACCACTAGTTCTCTATCTCTCTCTCTCTCTACCACTAGTTCTCTATCTCTCTCTCTCTCTACCACTAGTTCTCTATCTCTCTCTCTCTACCACTAGTTCTCTATCTCTCTCTCTCTACCACTAGTTCTCTATCTCTCTCTCTCTACCACTAGTTCTCTATCTCTCTCTCTCTACCACTAGTTCTCTATCTCTCTCTCTCTACCACTAGTTCTCTATCTCTCTCTCTCTACCACTAGTTCTCTATCTCTCTCTCTCTACCACTAGTTCTCTATCTCTCTCTCTCTACCACCAGTTCTCTATCTCTCTCTCTCTACCACCAGTTCTCTATCTCTCTCTCTCTGCCACCAGAGTTCTCTATCTCTCTCTCTCTGCCACCAGTTCTCTATCTCTCTCTCTCTGCCACCAGTTCTCTATCTCTCTCTCTCTGCCACCAGTTCTCTATCTCTCTCTCTCTGCCACCAGTTCTCTATCTCTCTCTCTCTGCCACCAGTTCTCTATCTCTCTCTCTCTCTCTGCCACCAGTTCTCTATCTCTCTCTCTCTCTCTGCCACCAGTTCTCTATCTCTCTCTCTCTCTCTGCCACCAGTTCTCTATCTCTCTCTCTCTCTCTCTGCCACCAGTTCTCTATCTCTCTCTCTCTCTCTCTGCCACCAGTTCTCTATCTCTCTCTCTCTCTCTCTGCCACCTGTTCTCTATCTCTCTCTCTCTCTCTCTGCCACCTGTTCTCTATCTCTCTCTCTCTCTCTCTGCCACCTGTTCTCTATCTCTCTCTCTCTCTCTCTGCCACCTGTTCTCTATCTCTCTCTCTCTCTCTCTGCCACCTGTTCTCTATCTCTCTCTCTCTCTCTCTGCCACCTGTTCTCTATCTCTCTCTCTCTCTCTCTGCCACCTGTTCTCTATCTCTCTCTCTCTCTCTCTGCCACCTGTTCTCTATCTCTCTCTCTCTCTCTCTGCCACCTGTTCTCTATCTCTCTCTCTCTCTCTCTGCCACCTGTTCTCTATCTCTCTCTCTCTCTCTCTGCCACCTGTTCTCTATCTCTCTCTCTCTCTCTCTGCCACCTGTTCTCTATCTCTCTCTCTCTCTCTCTGCCACCTGTTCTCTATCTCTCTCTCTCTCTCTCTGCCACCTGTTCTCTATCTCTCTCTCTCTCTCTCTGCCACCTGTTCTCTATCTCTCTCTCTCTCTCTCTGCCACCTGTTCTCTATCTCTCTCTCTCTCTCTCTGCCACCTGTTCTCTATCTCTCTCTCTCTCTCTCTGCCACCTGTTCTCTATCTCTCTCTCTCTCTCTCTGCCACCTGTTCTCTATCTCTCTCTCTCTCTCTCTGCCACCTGTTCTCTATCTCTCTCTCTCTCTCTCTGCCACCTGTTCTCTATCTCTCTCTCTCTCTCTCTGCCACCTGTTCTCTATCTCTCTCTCTCTCTCTCTGCCACCTGTTCTCTATCTCTCTCTCTCTCTCTCTGCCACCTGTTCTCTATCTCTCTCTCTCTCTCTCTGCCACCTGTTCTCTATCTCTCTCTCTCTCTCTCTGCCACCTGTTCTCTATCTCTCTCTCTCTCTCTCTGCCACCTGTTCTCTATCTCTCTCTCTCTCTCTCTGCCACCTGTTCTCTATCTCTCTCTCTCTCTCTCTGCCACCTGTTCTCTATCTCTCTCTCTCTCTCTCTGCCACCTGTTCTCTATCTCTCTCTCTCTCTCTCTGCCACCTGTTCTCTATCTCTCTCTCTCTCTCTCTGCCACCTGTTCTCTATCTCTCTCTCTCTCTCTCTGCCACCTGTTCTCTATCTCTCTCTCTCTCTCTCTGCCACCTGTTCTCTATCTCTCTCTCTCTCTCTCTGCCACCTGTTCTCTATCTCTCTCTCTCTCTCTCTGCCACCTGTTCTCTATCTCTCTCTCTCTCTCTCTGCCACCTGTTCTCTATCTCTCTCTCTCTCTCTCTGCCACCTGTTCTCTATCTCTCTCTCTCTCTCTCTGCCACCTGTTCTCTATCTCTCTCTCTCTCTCTCTGCCACCTGTTCTCTATCTCTCTCTCTCTCTCTCTGCCACCTGTTCTCTATCTCTCTCTCTCTCTCTCTGCCACCTGTTCTCTATCTCTCTCTCTCTCTCTCTGCCACCTGTTCTCTATCTCTCTCTCTCTCTCTCTGCCACCTGTTCTCTATCTCTCTCTCTCTCTCTCTGCCACCTGTTCTCTATCTCTCTCTCTCTCTCTCTGCCACCTGTTCTCTATCTCTCTCTCTCTCTCTCTGCCACCTGTTCTCTATCTCTCTCTCTCTCTCTCTGCCACCTGTTCTCTATCTCTCTCTCTCTCTCTCTGCCACCTGTTCTCTATCTCTCTCTCTCTCTCTCTGCCACCTGTTCTCTATCTCTCTCTCTCTCTCTCTGCCACCTGTTCTCTATCTCTCTCTCTCTCTCTCTGCCACCTGTTCTCTATCTCTCTCTCTCTCTCTCTGCCACCTGTTCTCTATCTCTCTCTCTCTCTCTCTGCCACCTGTTCTCTATCTCTCTCTCTCTCTCTCTGCCACCTGTTCTCTATCTCTCTCTCTCTCTCTCTGCCACCTGTTCTCTATCTCTCTCTCTCTCTCTCTGCCACCTGTTCTCTATCTCTCTCTCTCTCTCTCTGCCACCTGTTCTCTATCTCTCTCTCTCTCTCTCTGCCACCTGTTCTCTATCTCTCTCTCTCTCTCTCTGCCACCTGTTCTCTATCTCTCTCTCTCTCTCTCTGCCACCTGTTCTCTATCTCTCTCTCTCTCTCTCTGCCACCTGTTCTCTATCTCTCTCTCTCTCTCTCTGCCACCTGTTCTCTATCTCTCTCTCTCTCTCTCTGCCACCTGTTCTCTATCTCTCTCTCTCTCTCTCTGCCACCTGTTCTCTATCTCTCTCTCTCTCTCTCTGCCACCTGTTCTCTATCTCTCTCTCTCTCTCTGCCACCTGTTCTCTATCTCTCTCTCTCTCTCTGCCACCTGTTCTCTATCTCTCTCTCTCTCTCTGCCACCTGTTCTCTATCTCTCTCTCTCTCTCTGCCACCTGTTCTCTATCTCTCTCTCTCTCTCTGCCACCTGTTCTCTATCTCTCTCTCTCTCTCTGCCACCTGTTCTCTATCTCTCTCTCTCTCTCTGCCACCTGTTCTCTATCTCTCTCTCTCTCTCTGCCACCTGTTCTCTATCTCTCTCTCTCTCTCTGCCACCTGTTCTCTATCTCTCTCTCTCTCTCTGCCACCTGTTCTCTATCTCTCTCTCTCTCTCTGCCACCTGTTCTCTATCTCTCTCTCTGCCACCTGTTCTCTATCTCTCTCTCTGCCACCTGTTCTCTATCTCTCTCTCTGCCACCTGTTCTCTATCTCTCTCTCTGCCACCAGTTCTCTATCTCTCTCTCTGCCACCAGTTCTCTATCTCTCTCTCTCTACCACCAGTTCTCTATCTCTCTCTCTCTACCACCAGTTCTCTATCTCTCTCTCTCTACCACCTGTTCTCTATCTCTCTCTCTACCACCAGTTCTCTATCTCTCTCTCTCTACCACCTGTTCTCTATCTCTCTCTCTCTACCACCTGTTCTCTATCTCTCTCTCTCTACCACCTGTTCTCTAGCTCTCTCTCTCTACCACCTGTTCTCCATCTCTCTCTCTACCACCTGTTCTCCATCTCTCTCTCTACCACTAGTTCTCCATCTCTCTCTCTACCACTAGTTCTCCATCTCTCTCTCTACCACTAGTTCTCTATCTCTCTCTCTACCACCAGTTCTCTATCTCTCTCTCTACCACCAGTTCTCTATCTCTCTCTCTACCACCAGTTCTCTATCTCTCTCTCTACCACCAGTTCTCTATCTCTCTCTCTCTACCACCAGTTCTCTATCTCTCTCTCTCTACCACTAGTTCTCTATCTCTCTCTCTACCACTAGTTCTCTATCTCTCTCTCTACCACTAGTTCTCTATCTCTCTCTCTACCACTAGTTCTCTATCTCTCTCTCTACCACTAGTTCTCTATCTCTCTCTCTACCACTAGTTCTCTATCTCTCTCTCTACCACCTGTTCTCTATCTCTCTCTCTCTACCACTTGTTCTCTACTCAACTCTGTCTACTTTTAGGGTTGCTTTGACTTTCCACTTTTTCATTCTCTTCTCTGTCTGTTTATAGGTGGTTACAGAACCACCCAATGGACTCAAACTCAACCTGCGAGGCACATTTCACCGGATACCCCACAATGCATTTGTCGAGTGCCCGCACCCAGCTTTTCCTTCACTGTTATTTGTCCTGGCCTTTCTACACGCAGTACTACAGGAGCGAAGGAAGTATGGTAAGATTGGATGGAATGTTCCTTACGACTTCAATGAATCAGATTTCTTTGTTTGTCTGGCTATATTAAAGACGTACATGAACAAGGCCGAACATAGCAGAGACAAAGTCATTCCATGGCCTAGCCTTAAATACCTCATTGGTGAGGTAAGTGTAGCCTTAGTGTAAAGTTTTGACTTATCTATTCATAAAGCTATACGCAGTATTCATAAAGTTATACCGTAACTTTGAAGAGTGATAATTTGCTGAACAGGTCATGTATGGTGGAAGAGCTATTGACAGCTTTGACAGGCGTATACTAAATACTTACGTCAATGAATACTTTGGAGACTTTCTGTTTGATACCTGGCAGCCATTTTTCTTCTACCATGATGAGACCGTAGAGTACAAGATTCCCGAGTTTAATGCTCACAAAGATGTCTATGTCGGTATGCATTGCTGTGATGGCTTACAGAGACTTTTATGTCAGTATCAAGTATATCAGGATTGCCTGCTCCTGTCGTTTAATCTAATTTTGACCACGATTCAAGTGTAGCCGTTTATGGGGTCGCCATGTTAACGCGTTTCACACAGTTATCCGCTCCTAACATTGTGTAACATTATATCCCATAATTCAATATCATGTTCTTATCAGTTTTTTAAACTTCATCTACGGCGAATGTTACTTCACTATTTGTGACTCTCTTTCTCACTATTTGTGACAATTCAAACATGGTGGCTTGTATGTACCATTTCCGGTCCTTAAATAAAAAGGACCGAGTCAACGATCATGTATATCTAATCGTCGGCACTTCAGCAAAAAGCTTAATTTAACATCGTCGATAGCTGACTTTCACTACTACTTCTATCACAAGTCCAATATAACCATTTGTAGTAGTCAGTCACATGGTTTCCAGTCCTTACAATGCAATTCAAAATAGCTAAATTTAGACACGCCCAAATCGAGTATCTGCCTATCCTGTTATACATTATCCATGGTCACGATGCATTGCTGTGATGGCACGCATAGACATCTAGATTCGTACTCAGTAGCAGCTAATAATATGCAAATGGAGACCCACGGCCAGTCCAGTTATGTTTCACAAACTTTGGCTCTAACGGTTGTTTTCCCTCGATCTCTATTTATACAGAATACGTAGAGAGCCTGCCACTTGCCAATACACCAAAAGTGTTTGGTCTTCACTCCAATGCTGAGATAGGTTACTACACAAATTCTGCCAAGGACATGTGGGCACACCTGGTTGAACTACAACCTCAGACAGGTGAGTGACTATAGGTTGCGTTGTGTTACCTGTGGCATACTTAACACTGTGTAACAGATGCTTGCACCGCCAATGCTTGTCATTTAGGTGAGGATGAGGAAGGAGGCAGCAGAGAAGACGTCACAGATCGAATTGCTGTGGAAATACTGGATAAGATACCCGCCCCCTTTCCTCTCAGCGCTATACGCAAGAACTTGGGCATCAACATATCACCGACGACGGTCGTCTTACTGCAGGAGTTGCAGAGATTCAACAGATTGACCAAGCAGATGAGGTCATCACTGAGCTTTCTACGCAGGGTCAGCGATAATGAATTGTTTATGTTGTTTGGCTTGTACCAGCCTCTCCCTGGCTCCATCTCTCTCTCCTCTACTCAACTTGACCTTGAGTGAGACGGAGTGCTGGCAATGTTTCATTGAGATCCATGCCATAATATACTAATTAATTGGGTCCCGACGGAGTAGTTTCACTTCACCGATGCAACGGAAGTAGCTTAGTCGATCGTTCAACCTATCATTAGAAATCTCAGCTCGCTGGACTATTAACCTGATTTGAGAAAAATTGAGCGGTTGATATGACAAAAATAATGTTTTTGAGAAAGCTCAAGAGACCCATAAAGCCTTTGAACTTTTTTTTTGAGAAGTTATTGATTTATTTGCTGGAGAAAGATTAAATAAATGCTCTGCTCATAATACTACCTAGTGGCGCCATAGTTTCTTATTTCGAGTGTGATTAGGTTTGCCAACATAAATAAATAAATGTGCGCCATTGTAGTAGTCTGGTTACGCCAAGTTACGGTTGGTATGTACTGAGATGCTCTATATGAACGGCGCATCATCATTATTATACACTCCGTACCTATCTACTGGTCACGAATCGTTAATTGCGGATTTCATAAATCTAAATAAAAAAGATAGACTTTTGTTAATATTAATAGTACTTTAGCATCCCAGTATCGTAGCAATAAGACCTTCGGTAGTACTTTAGTATCCTAGTATCGTAGCAATAAAACCTTCGGTAGTGCTTTAGTATCCTAGTATCGTAGCAATAAGACCTTCGGTAGTGCTTTAGTATCCTAGTATCGTAGCAATAAAACCTTCGGTAGTGCTTTAGTATCGTAGCAATAAGACCTTCGGTAGTACTTTAGTATCCTAGTATCGTAGCAATAAGACCTTCGGTAGTACTTTAGTATCCTAGTATCGTAGCAATAAGACCTTCGGTAGTGCTTTAGTATCCTAGTATCGTAGCAATAAAACCTTCGGTAGTACTTTAGTATCCTAGTATCGTAGCAATAAGACCTTCGGTAGTACTTTAGTATCCCAGTATCGTAGCAATAAGACCTTCGGTAGTACTTTAGTATCCCAGTATCGTAGCAATAAGACCTTCGGTAGTATCCTAGTATCGTAGCAATAAGACCTTCGGTAGTGCTTTAGTATCGTAGCAATAAAACCTTCGGTAGTGCTTTAGTATCCTAGTATCGTAGCAATAAGACCTTCAGTAGTATCCTAGTATCGTAGCAATAAGACCTTCGGTAGTACTTTAGTATCCTAGTATCGTAGCAATAAGACCTTCGGTATGTTCACTGCTGGCGCCCCCTATACAACTATCAACTACTACAGTCAAACCAACTGACAGAAACAGTACAATAGTAAAGCTATGAAAGATTAAATGCATACTGGAAGAAATTAATACTGATCATAAGTCGACACTCCTACCATCTGCTAGTAGCGGATATGATTTTGCAAAATATGATTTTGTTGTCTCATTGTCTCACTTGATATTATTGAAGAAATGAAATGCACAAGCGTCTTTGATTTGACAGCAAATGACAAAACCCAAACCTTGACATTGCAACTTTCAGTAGCTGTTTGTATGTCAGCTGTATGACAGTTGTCTCAACATGTGGGAAGAGGCATTTAGATGTGTATGTGCACAATTACTGCAGGCCCTTGCTGGCGAGGTAGGAATGAGTACTGACTTAGATGATACATCTAGGAGCCTGTTCAATGGAACGCTGCCTCGAGTGTGGCACCGGTTGGCACCAGCTACTCTGAAGTCTCTCGGAGATTGGATACATCATTTCATTGGCCGATATGAGCAGTACCACGTGTGGGTAAGCTCAAACATGGTGGTATATAGAGTTACATTGTTAGAATATGTTGAATATACAATACGTTATATGTATAGTTACATGGGCATAGAGTGTTGTATATAGAGTTACATTGGCATAGAGTGTTGTATATAGAGTTATATGGGCATAGAGTGTTATATATAGAGTTACATGGGCATAGAGTGTTATATATAGAGTTACATGGGCATAGAGTGTTATATATAGAGTTACATTGGCATAGAGTGTTATATATAGAGTTACATGGGCATAGAGTGTTATATATAGAGTTACATGGGCATAGAGTGTTATATATAGAGTTACATGGGCATAGAGTGTTATATATATATATAGAGTTATATAGACATAAACTGTTACATATAGAGTTAGATAATTGTAAAGTGTTGTATGTCAGTGTTATGCTGTAGGTGGAACAAGCTGAACCAAAGGTCATTTGGTTGTCAGGCTTGCATGTGCCAGAGTCATATCTGACAGCGCTAGTGCAGGCATCGTGTCGTAGAAATGGTTGGCCTCTTGATAAGTCTACTCTGTACACCACAGTCACCAACTACATGGATCCTGAGGATGTCAAGGAGCACATGGGCCAAGGTAGCTGGTACTTTTGCCTTTGTTGTTTACCTCTACTTCTATGTTATATCAAGTGATTGAATATAATTGTGTTGTCTTTTGAGGATGCTTTGTGCAAGGCCTCTTCCTGGAAGGTGCGGGTTGGGATCTGGTAAAGGCTTGTATTGTTTACCAGAAGCCCAAACAGCTGACTTGTCCTCTACCGATCCTAAAGGTCATACCTATCGAATCTCATCGCCTCAAGCTACAGGTAGTCTCTGTTCTGTCTCAGTTGTGTGTCTGTGTAGCCTTGTATATATATACTTGTATATAGTACTGTACATATATATATACTTGTATATAGTACTGTACATATATATATACTTGTATATAGTACTATACATATATATATACTTGTATATAGTACTGTACATATATATATACTTGTATATAGTACTGTACATCTATATATACTTGTATATAGTACTGTACATCTATATATACTTGTATATAGTACTGTACATCTATATATACTTGTATATAGTACTGTACATATATATATACTTGTATATAGTACTATACATCTATATATACTTGTATATAGTACTGTACATCTATATATACTTGCATATAGTACTGTACATCTATATATACTTGTATATAGTACTGTACATCTATATATACTTGTATATAGTACTGTACATCTATATATACTTGCATATAGTACTGTACATCTATATATACTTGTATATAGTACTGTACATCTATATATACTTGTATATAGTACTGTACATATACATATATACTTGTATATTAAGCTGTAGCTGTTGTTATGTTGTAGAATACATTGCGCACCCCTGTCTATGTTACATCAGAGAGGCGTAATGCCATGGGAATTGGTCTAGTATTTGAAGCAGATTTGTTCACACCAGAACACATCAGTCACTGGGTATTGCAAGGAGTTGCTCTTATACTGAATACAGACTAACAAATAACAGACAATGTACACACACTGTACATAAATTGTATACTTTGTGTACACATACTGTACACTGCTTGTTGTAGCTTGTTGTAGCTATGTATTGGTTTTATTGTCATCAATAAAGTATAACATTGTTACCCTACATCTACATGCTTTCTCCACCCAAAGTATATATGGTCATCAATAAAGTATAACATTGTTACCCTACATCTACATGCTTTCTCCACCCAAAGTATATATGGTCATCAATAAAGTATAACATTGTTACCCTACATCTACATGCTTTCTCCACCCAAAGTATATATGGTCATCAATAAAGTATAACATTGTTACCCTACATCTACATGCTTTCTCCACCCAAAGTATATATGGTCATCAATAAAGTATAACATTGTTACCCTACATCTACATGCTTTCTCCACCCAAAGTATATATGGTCATCAATAAAGTATAACATTGTTACCCTACATCTACATGCTTTCTCCACCCAAAGTATATATGGTCATCAATAAAGTATAACATTGTTACCCTACATCTACATGCTTTCTCCACCCAAAGTATATATGGTCATCAATAAAGTGTAACATTGTTACCCTACATCTACATGCTTTCTCCACCCAAAGTATTTATGGTCATCAATAAAGTATAACATTGTTACCCTACATCTACATGCTTTCTCCACCCAAAGTATTTATGGTCATCAATAAAGTATAACATTGTTACCCTACATCTACATGCTTTCTCCACCCAAAGTATATATGGTCATCAGTTAACCAAAAAAGGTCTGTTGAGCTGAGTTCTTTTCTGTTGATAGCATAAAATTAACTTTGCAAACTCTACTTAAAAAAAGTCAAGTTTGCGAATGAGGTTAGTGGTGGTGGTGGCGGAGGCAGTGGTGGTGAGCTCTCTGCATCAAGGGCATCTGGTGGTGGTGGTGACCTCTCTATATAACATCGCCACCTGGTGGTGGCATTGGGGTCTCACTACATGACGGAGATCTGGTGGTGGCATTGAGTTCTCTCCACATGACAGACATCCGGTGGTGGTGGGTCCTCTCTACATGACAGACATCTGGTGGTGGCATTGGGTTCTCTCTACATGACAGACATCTGGTGGTGGTGAGTTCTCTCCATCTGGTTGTTCCTGTATCATAACTAAAGAGACCTTTCGTCACTTTCTTTCCCCGAGTTTCTTTTGTAGAAAAAGACAAAGATGGAGGTGTGCAAGTGATATTTACATGCTCACTTACACCAAAAACTTGTTTGCTTTCTCACATAAACGCTGAGGGTGTACTGCTTTACACACAGGTGATTAGCCTACCTGCTTGTCAGGGTCATTTACGTACCTCCTTTTCAACTTTACTCACCTACCTTTTTCCAACATCACATACCTGCCATTTCATCTCTCCAGTAGCATCATTATAGCTTTAAATTCATAGTAGGTTTTACATAAAAGGATGCCATACTGCAGCAGGTATAACCTCCTGTGACATCACGCACGCATACAATGTGAGGTGGTTGCTAATGGGCAGTGAGTGGCCAGCTATGAATAGCAAATTGTCATAATGAAAAGGATCTGTAGGCTCCATTAGAGTTGGTGTGATACTTCTATTGACTCAGCCTTCCCTAAATACATTGAAAGAACTGCAAATAAAATTAATGCTGATGCCTATCTCACCTTTCCTGCTTAGAACATTTCCTTGATTGGGTGGTCCCCTACACTGTTCAACGCACGTTTGTAGCGTGTGAAGAAATAGGTCTAACGCGTAGTGCCTAATGAACCTGTACAGCAAAGTTGTGTAATAGTAAACTGGAGACAATGAGACATACCAACTTCAGTTACTGTGATATAGTAGCAAGATAAGATTTTTTCCTTGTTTGGATGAGATGGAATGACACAGGTTGAATAGAAGAGCACCGAATCGTTTATCGGATCTTTTAGCCTTTTTTTCCTGCAACCTCAGTTCCTCTATATTTTCTATGGCTTTTCGAAATAATCTTTTGTAGGATTTTTAGTTTTCCCCAGTTTTTATTCAACAACAATTATATGCATTACGGCTATATGACTGAGTTTTGTGTTGTCTATTCAAATTACGGGGTAACATTTGCGAGGAGGGGGTCAACCGAGACTAGCAAGTTTTCATCTGCGCAAGTTTCATTTGGTAAGTAGTTTTTGGAACATTCTGCATTGACTTTGTTTACCAATGATCATTTACACTAACACTGCAATATTAACTGTGCACCCTGTACAATACAACCAGTAGCATGTTTATGTGGTACCTCCGCTATGATTTAGTTGTAACTGACTGACTTGTGACGTTGTGAGCTCACTGTGTTTTAAATTGAGAATTATTCAGGATTTGATGGATAACGGGATCACAGCTCAACTGCATTGCCACCAAAGGCATTATACAGTAGTTGTGCGCTCCTGTACTGCGCGATATCAATAGAGAAACCTTAGACAGCTGTTACACACACGCCCTATGCTAATGAATATACTGTATACACTGTAAACACCCTTAGAATTGAGCGCAGCTTATAGTTTCAGCAGGCGTGCCTTGTAAGCATAGCTTAACCCTATAGAAACGGGCTGAGTGCAGGCCTGCTTATTGGATGCTGATTGGAGTAATTGGTGATTCACTGGTCAGCACGCACACAGCCAATGAACAATCAGACAATCTAAAAAACTCACAGCCAAGTTTAATAGTTGAAAGTAGATTAGCGCGGGGAGACTATCCAGCTTATATCGAAGGAGCGGACTTGCTCTGCTGGAGACCAGAGATGACTGGTTAGTGAGCGGGTCACATCTACTCAAACATGAGCAACCCCCAAAGGACTGCAGTGGCGGTGTCTGTCAGAGCTGTGGAGAAGAGATATCAGCCGGTCAGATGTTATGTAAGTATGCTGGTACCTGTTGGTCTGTGACAGTGTATAGACTCAAGTGGATCGCTTGGCAGACGAAAACATTCACCAAAATAATGCCAGTCGCTATTTAGAATATGATTTACTGTCTGTTGATGCCGAGTTGCTCTTCTCTCAGCTTCTGTCATTGAATCTACCCACTGAATCTACCCACTGAATCTACCCACTGAATCTATCCATCGAAACTACCTGCTGGCAAACTTGCATTTAATTCTCGTGCATTCTAATTCTTAGCCTTGCAGGTGTTTGCAATCATCAAACTGTTTTAATCAAAAGTTTAAGTCTGTGAAAGTTAGTTATGGGTCACTCACTTTCTCTTAGTCATCTATGGGGCAGCAGCGTATCTCTAGCAGCTTCAATTGTGAGTCAGCAGCAACAATAGACTCAACAGTACTTTATATATATATAAATCTTTATTGGTCAACCATTGGTCATGCGCAATGCAGTTAAGAAAAGTGCCAACCCTTATAGGTTTTCAGCACAGTAGTCTAAAAATCTATGGCAGCCTGAGTTGAAAAAGAAAAAGAGCGATTAATTTATTACTTCAACAACCTTGATTTCCATACTTGAGAAAAACAGTGGAGCCTCGGAGTTTGGTTCTACATTTACATCAGTCTGTCTTTGTTTGATATGTGATGACCTACGCAGTGCTGGAGCTGGTTTATTCAGCAGTCCATGGAGACAGTGTTTAGGCTGTTGAACTTTGTTTATGTAGTTGGGACACATATTATAGCGATAGAGTCAACAGTATTGTAGTGATAGAGTCTACAGTACTGTATTGATAGAGTCTACAGTATTGTAGTGATAGAGTCTACAGTATTGTAGTGATAGAGTCTACAGTATTGTAGTGATAGAGTCTACAGTATTGTAGTGATAGAGTCTACAGTATTGTAGTGATAGAGTCTACAGTATTGTAGTGATAGAGTCTACAGTACTGTAGTGATAGAGTCTACAGTATTGTAGTGATAGAGTCTACAGTATTGTAGTGATAGAGTCTACAGTATTGTAGTGATAGAGTCTACAGTATTGTAGTGATAGAGTCTACAGTACTGTAGTGATAGAGTCTACAGTATTGTAGTGATAGAGTCGACAGTATTGTAGTGATAGAGTCTACAGTATTGTAGTGATAGAGTCTACAGTATTGTAGTGATAGAGTCTACAGTACTGTAGTGATAGAGTCTACAGTACTGTAGTGATAGAGTCTACAGTACTGTAGTGATAGAGTCTACAGTATTGTAGTGATAGAGTCTACAGTACTGTAGTGATAGAGTCTACAGTATTGTAGTGATAGAGTCAACCGTACTGTAGCATTAGAGTCAACAGTACTGTATCAATAGAGTCAACAGTGACTGTGGTGACAGAGTCAACAGTGACTGTGGTGACAGAGTCAACAGTGACTGTGGTGATATGTTCTTGTATACTTTAATAGAAATTTGTGCTAGAAGTGCAATGGTCAGACCAGTCTAGATACGTCGTGTACAGATCATACAGTGAATTCATGGAGCTACACGTGAGTACCACACCTCCATAGACTTAGGTCTTGTAATGGCAGCTGGTGCGCTCGCTGGGGCCACCGTATGGCATCAGTTTTACAGCAAATACTTTTGCCTAAGCACAGATCCCGTGACTATTTGCAAAGCTAGAAATTTTAAGGAAAACACTTTTTTACACATTTTTGATACTTCCTCAATAATTTTCTGCGACGCTTCATCTCATCACATTCTGTTCTATCATGTGTGCATGGGTCTAAGGTGTTATACCATGTGTCCATCGGTCTAAGGTGTTATACCATGTGTCCATCGGTCTAAGGTGTTATATCATGTGTCCATCGGTCTAAGGTGTTATACCATGTGTCCATCGGTCTAAGGTGTTATACCATGTGTCCATCGGTCTAAGGTGTTATATCATGTGTCCATCGGTCTAAGGTGTTATACCATGTGTCCATCGGTCTAAGGTGTTATACCATGTGTTCATCACTCTAAGGTAGAGCCACTGCAGTGATAATTCTATGTTGTTGCTATGATTTTGAAAAAGAGCAATCAGCCCACAAATGTTTATTTCTGTACTGTATTCTCTATACCGCCCCATGTGACACTGTGACACGTGACACACTGTGACACACTGGGCTGGTGCTTGTGAATAGATAAGGTGTTATATAAACAGTGGGCATCTTAGTTCCGCGTGCCAGGAATGTAAACAAGCAGTAGGAGGTTCATTAGGTAGCCGTGAAGGCCCCTATAATCAGCTGCTACACACACCACTTGCATGTATGGTGATGACATAAGGCTATTCAAAAGGAAATTAAAGTTAATGCGCTAGAAATTCTTCTTCTCAAAGATGGTTAATAGCTTCAAGTAATTCTTTTCATCAAAATCAAATAATAAATGAAAGACATGAATTGTAGACCTAGAATGTGCAATGTAAACACTTGCCTCTCTTAACTAGTAACTATTGCAGCGACGCAACGTATATGTATATACTGTGCTATATACTATATACTGTACTATATACTGTACTATATACTGTACTATATACTGTGCTATATACTATATACTGTACTGTATACTACACTATATACTGTACTATAGACTGTACTGTATACTGTGCTATATACTGTACTATATACTGTACTATATACTGTACTATATACTGTACTATATACTGTACTATATACTGTGCTATATACTATATACTGTACTGTATACTATATACTGTGCTATATACTATATACTGTACTGTATACTACACTATATACTGTACTATATACTGTACTGTATACTGTGCTATATACTGTATACTGTACTGTATACTACACTATATACTGTACTATATACTGTACTGTATACTGTACTGTATACTACACTATATACTGTACTATATACTGTACTGTATACTGTGCTATATACTGTATACTGTACTGTATACTACACTATATACTGTACTATATACTGTACTGTATACTGTGCTATATACTGTATACTGTACTGTATACTACACTATATACTGTACTATATACTACACTATACACTGTACTATATACTATACTGTATACTGTGCTATATACTGTACTACATACTGTACAGTATACTGTACAATATACTGTACAGCATGCTACACTGTATATAGTATATAGTACAGTAATACTGTAATATATACTGTACTATTTACTGTATACGGTACGGTATACTGTATAATATACTGTACACTGTATACTGTGCAGTATACAGTATACAATGTACAATGTACGCTGTACCACACGGTGTAGGTACACATTTATTCAGACAAGTGCTGGAATTCTTAACAAAATTAAGATTTAGTATTTGAAAAAAGCAAGCAGGAAAAGTCAAGACCTCAGCTGACTCACATAAAGTCAATTAGATGACTTGCAGTTAGATATGATGAGCAGGGTACCCTGGGATACTATGTATGCGTAATGCATTACGTACTGTGATTGTAATACACAGGGATTACTGCACCACTTTAGGGTCATATACTATGCAGTATATGACTGCCTTTCAAACTGCTGTGAATGAATCAGTTTGTTTGTGAGATAAACTGTCAGTATAGCAGATGATTTCTGTTCACTGAACACTTCAATATTTTAATGTGATTCAAGGGCAAATCATCAGCTGGTAGGACGATTGTTTGTGGTTTTATCTATTGTCTGATTGTTTTTAAGCTACAACATACAAAGTGTGGGTGGAAGAGAGAGCGAAGGGCTGTTTGTAATCGTTTTTGTACAAAAAGTGACGTTGTGAGTGCCTTCTACTTGGTGTGACCAAAAATGCTGGCCCCTTAGAGAGGGCGGTAGTCTTAACCACCCCCAATTACCACTGTTTGTTATTTACAATATTCTTTAGATGCTGCTAACAGAAGCATTTCCCATTGAAGCTGGTGAAATCGACTCGATGGATCGTGTTTTGCCAAAGCTATCAGGTGTGTGTCATGCACCCTTTATGTACCTTTATTTATCTCTGGCTGTTAATCGCATTGGCTGATCAGTGACATGGCACATTAGTTGCTGGGGCTGATCAGTGACATGGCACATTAGTTGCTGGGGCTGATCAGTGACATGGCATGTTAGTCGCTGAGTCAAATGTCGTACAACATTATTTTGTTTCTGTTAGGAAAGCTGACGTGAATATTAACAATTTTCCACTCAATTATGCAAGTTTATTTGTTAACTTTGATTACTCTGACTTTTATTTACATCTAATGAGTCTATGCACGTCTCTATGTACATCTCTATGCATGTCTCTATGTACATCTCTATGCATGTCTCTATGTACGTCTCTATGCATGTCTCTATGCACGTCTCTATGTACGTCTCTATGCATGTCTCTATGCACGTCTCTATGCACGTCTCTATGTACATCTCTATGTACGACTCTATGCATGTCTCTATGCACGTCTCTATGCATGTCTCTATGCATGTCTCTATGCACGTCTCTATGCATGTCTCTATGCATGTCTCTATGTACGTCTCTATGCACATCTCTATGCACGTCTCTATGCACGTCTCTATGCACGTCTCTGTGCACGTCTTTATGCACGTCTCTATGCATGTCTCTATGCATGTCTCTATGCACGTCTCTATGCACGTCTCTATGTACGTCTCTATGCATGTCTCTATGCACGTCTCTATGCATGTCTTTATGCACGTCTCTATGCATGTCTTTATGCACATCTCTATGCACGTCTCTATGCACATCTCTATGCACATCTCTATGCATGTCTCTATGCATGTCTCTATGCACATCAGTTATACTGTAACGACTCTCAAATCATGAGCATGTTCAACAACACAATTGAATACATGGCTCTCGGTAACACAGATGCAAGTGTACTCTTGGCTGTTGAACCTTGTTGTTTGTGTTGGACTTTACACTTCCATGTCTATGTCTATGCCTATGTGTGCTTTCCATTCAGGCTCGTCGATATTCTCTAGAGGGGAAGTGCAGAAAGTGGCAGAGAAGCGGAGAGGAGAAATCTCTGATTATTGTAACAGGCTTATGACACTGCAACCAAAGATCTCTCAGTTTCCTAAAGTTTTAGAGTTCTTTGAGCTGCGAGATGACGACCTAAACATTCCCAATGACAGCAAGTAAGTAGCGAGTCCAACTGTACACTTTCTGTACTTGTGAGTAGCTGTTTCTACCTTACAGCTAGTTAAACTGTTAAGTTGCAATGTCCAAGGAATGTTGGCAGCAGGCATAGATGAGCTGTCAGTCAAGCAATGCTTCTGTTTATTAGGATGAAGAAGACCTCAGCACTCAAGTCTATCGGTAAAAAAATAAAAAGAAACAAAATGAAAGAGAAAAAGAGCAACGACTTTGGAGACATAAGTAAGATTTCATATACACTAGATGTTCTCTTACATTACTACTCATATACACTAGATCTGTTCTTACATTACTACTCATATACACTACATCTGCTCTTACATTACTACTCATATACACTAGATCTGCTCTTACATTACTACTCATATACACTAGATCTGCTCTTACATTACTACTCATATACACTACATCTGCTCTTACATTACTACTCATATACACTAGATCTGCTCTTACATTACTACTCATATACACTACATCTGCTCTTATATTACTACTCTTATACACTACATCTGCTCTTACATTACTACTCATATACACTAGATCTGCTCTTACATTACTACTCATATACACTAGATCTGCTCTTACATTACTACTCATATACACTAGATCTGCTCTTACATTACTACTCATATACACTACATCTGCTCTTACATTACTACTCATATACACTACATCTGCTCTTACATTACTACTCATATACACTACATCTGCTCTTATATTACTACTCATATACACTACATCTGCTCTTACATTACTACTCATATACACTAGATCTGCTCTTACATTACTACTCATATACACTAGATGTTCTCTTACATTACTACTCATATACACTACATCTGCTCTTACATTACTACTCATATACACTAGATCTGCTCTTACATTACTACTCATATACACTACATCTGCTCTTATATTACTACTCATATACACTAGATCTGCTCTTACATTACTACTCATATACACTAGATCTGTTCTTACATTACTACTCATATACACTAGATCTGCTCTTACATTACTACTCATATACACTACATCTGCTCTTACATTACTACTCATATACACTAGATCCGTTCTTACATTACTACTCATATACACTAGATCTGCTCTTACATTACTACTCATATACACTAGATCTGCTCTTATATTACTACTCATATACACTAGATCTGCTCTTACATTACTACTCATATACACTAGATCTGCTCTTACATTACTACTCATATACACTAGATCTGCTCTTACATTACTACTCATATACACTACATCTGCTCTTATATTACTACTCATATACACTAGATCTGCTCTTACATTACTACTCATATACACTAGATCTGTTCTTACATTACTACTCATATACACTAGATCTGCTCTTACATTACTACTCATATACACTACATCTGCTCTTACATTACTACTCATATACACTAGATCTGTTCTTACATTACTACTCATATACACTAGATCTGCTCTTACATTACTACTCATATACACTAGATCTGCTCTTACATTACTACTCATATACACTACATCTGCTCTTACATTACTACTCATATACACTAGATCTGCTCTTACATTACTACTCATATACACTAGATCTGCTCTTACATTACTACTCATATACACTACATCTGCTCTTACATTACTACTCATATACACTAGATCTGCTCTTACATTACTACTCATATACACTAGATCTGCTCTTACATTACTACTCATATACACTAGATCTGCTCTTACATCACTACTCATATACACTAGATCTGCTCTTACATTACTACTCATATACACTAGATCTGCTCTTACATTACTACTCATATACACTAGATCTGCTCTTACATTACTACTCATATACACTACATCTGCTCTTATATTACTACTCATATACACTAGATCTGCTCTTACATTACTACTCATATACACTAGATCTGCTCTTACATTACTACTCATATACACTAGATCTGCTCTTATATTACTACTCATATACACTAGATCTGCTCTTACATTACTACTCATATACACTAGATCTGCTCTTACATTACTACTCATATACACTAGATCTGCTCTTACATTACTACTCATATACACTACATCTGCTCTTATATTACTACTCATATACACTAGATCTGCTCTTACATTACTACTCATATACACTAGATCTGTTCTTACATTACTACTCATATACACTAGATCTGCTCTTACATTACTACTCATATACACTACATCTGCTCTTACATTACTACTCATATACACTAGATCTGTTCTTACATTACTACTCATATACACTAGATCTGCTCTTACATTACTACTCATATACACTAGATCTGCTCTTACATTACTACTCATATACACTACATCTGCTCTTACATTACTACTCATATACACTAGATCTGCTCTTACATTACTACTCATATACACTAGATCTGCTCTTACATTACTACTCATATACACTACATCTGCTCTTACATTACTACTCATATACACTAGATCTGCTCTTACATTACTACTCATATACACTAGATCTGCTCTTACATTACTACTCATATACACTAGATCTGCTCTTACATCACTACTCATATACACTAGATCTGCTCTTACATTACTACTCATATACACTAGATCTGCTCTTACATTACTACTCATATACACTAGATCTGCTCTTACATTACTACTCATATACACTACATCTGCTCTTATATTACTACTCATATACACTAGATCTGCTCTTACATTACTACTCATATACACTACATCTGCTCTTACATTACTACTCATATACACTAGATCTGTTCTTACATTACTACTCATATACACTAGATCTGCTCTTACATTACTACTCATATACACTAGATCTGCTCTTACATTACTACTCATATACACTACATCTGCTCTTACATTACTACTCATATACACTAGATCTGTTCTTACATTACTACTCATATACACTAGATCTGCTCTTACATTACTACTCATATACACTACATCTGCTCTTACATTACTACTCATATACACTAGATCTGTTCTTACATTACTACTCATATACACTAGATCTGCTCTTACATTACTACTCATATACACTAGATCTGCTCTTACATTACTACTCATATACACTACATCTGCTCTTACATTACTACTCATATACACTAGATCTGCTCTTACATTACTACTCATATACACTAGATCTGCTCTTACATTACTACTCATATACACTACATCTGCTCTTACATTACTACTCATATACACTAGATCTGTTCTTACATTACTACTCATATACACTACATCTGCTCTTACATTACTACTCATATACACTAGATCTGCTCTTACATTACTACTCATATACACTACATCTGCTCTTACATTACTACTCATATACACTAGATCTGCTCTTATATTACTACTCATATACACTAGATCTGCTCTTACATTACTACTCATATACACTACATTTGCTCTTACATTACTACTCATATACACTAGATCTGTTCTTACATTACTACTCATATACACTAGATCTGCTCTTACATTACTACTCATATACACTACATCTGCTCTTACATTACTACTCATATACACTAGATCTGCTCTTATATTACTACTCATATACACTAGATCTGCTCTTACATTACTACTCATATACACTAGATCTGCTCTTATATTACTACTCATATACACTAGATCTGCTCTTACATTACTACTCATATACACTACATCTGTTCTTATATTACTACTCATATACACTAGATCTGCTCTTACATTACTACTCATATACACTAGATCTGTTCTTATATTACTACTCTTATACACTAGATCTGCTCTTACATTACTACTCATATACACTAGATCTGTTCTTATATTACTACTCATATACACTAGATCTGCTCTTACATTACTACTCATATACACTAGATCTGCTCTTATATTACTACTCATATACACTAGATCTGCTCTTACATTACTACTCATATACACTAGATCTGCTCTTACATTACTACTCATATACACTACATCTGCTCTTATATTACTACTCATATACACTAGATCTGTTCTTATATTACTACTCATATACACTAGATCTGCTCTTACATTACTACTCATATACACTAGATCTGCTCTTATATTACTACTCATATACACTAGATCTGCTCTTACATTACTACTCATATACACTAGATCTGTTCTTACATTACTACTCATATACACTACATCTGTTCTTATATTACTACTCATATACACTAGATCTGCTCTTACATTACTACTCATATACACTAGATCTGTTCTTATATTACTACTCATATACACTAGATCTGCTCTTACATTACTACTCATATACACTAGATCTGCTCTTACATTACTACTCATATACACTAGATCTGCTCTTACATTACTACTCATATACACTAGATCTGCTCTTACATTACTACTCATATACACTAGATCTGCTCTTACATTACTACTCATATACACTACATCTGCTCTTACATTACTACTCATATACACTACATCTGCTCTTACATTACTACTCATATACACTAGATCTGTTCTTACATTACTACTCATATACACTAGATCTGCTCTTACATTACTACTCATATACACTAGATCTGCTCTTACATTACTACTCATATACACTACATCTGCTCTTACATTACTACTCATATACACTAGATCTGCTCTTACATTACTACTCATATACACTAGATCTGCTCTTACATTACTACTCATATACACTACATCTGCTCTTACATTACTACTCATATACACTAGATCTGTTCTTACATTACTACTCATATACACTAGATCTGCTCTTACATTACTACTCATATACACTAGATCTGTTCTTATATTACTACTCATTATACTAGATCTGCTCTTACATTACTACTCATATACACTAGATCTGCTCTTACATTACTACTCATATACACTACATCTGCTCTTACATTACTACTCATATACACTAGATGTTCTCTTACATTACTACTCATATACACTACATCTGCTCTTACATTACTACTCATATACACTAGATCTGCTCTTACATTACTACTCATATACACTAGATCTGCTCTTACATTACTACTCATATACACTAGATGTTCTCTTACATTACTACTCATATACACTAGATCTGTTCTTATATTACTACTCATATACACTAGATCTGCTCTTACATTACTACTCATATACACTACATCTGCTCTTATATTACTACTCTTATACACTAGATCTGCTCTTACATTACTACTCATATACACTACATCTGCTCTTACATTACTACTCATATACACGACTACCACTTTATTTAAGACTGGTATCGCCTTGCTAAAAGCTCAGCCAATCGAACATGGTATCTTCTCTTTCGCAGAGTTTGACATCACCAATCCTTTGCAGCTGGAGACATATGTGGTTGCTATAGACTACAAGGCAGCTAGCAAGGGGCAGATAAATCTACGTGTGGGAGAGCACATCGATGTTATAGACAAAAACCTAAATGGTACGTGCTCTCATGCGGCAGCTTCCTGTCTCGTAGGCCTAATTTAAGAAACTCTGATCGAGTTGATTGAAAGGGTTTGAATTGGTCAGAATAACTTAATTGTAAGCATTTCACTGTTTGCTCCCCACCAAGGATACACCTTCATGGCAAATACGAGCGTAGAAACGGCTAAATGTGGGAGTTGTCTCACCAATTAACGCACTACTATTAATTGAGCTGTATACCCTGTGCACAAATGTAAGTAAATACGCAACTGTTTGTTACTGCAGGCTGGTGGTACGTGTCATGTAATGGTCTAGAAGGCTGGGCTCCTGCTACATACCTGGATAAACTTTCATCTAACGACACAGCTGGAGATGAAATGCCTTGCCTTGCAGGTAAATTATTCTTTTCTGTTCCATACAATGTTTTATAACCTATTGCAAGGTTTGCTCACGCAATGTACACCTTTACAGATGTGGGATGCAAGGGCCTAGCAGGTACAACGTATTCTCAACAGCTTGTGAAACTTTTTATTCTCAGATATAGCTATCTATTGTCAGATATAGCTATCTATTGTCAGATATAGCTATCTATTGTCAGATATAGCTATCTATTCTCAGATATAGCTATCTATTGTCAGATATAGCTATCTATTCTCAGATATAGCTATCTATTGTCAGATATAGCTATCTATTCTCAGATATAGCTATCTATTCTCAGATATAACTATCTATTCTCAGATATAGCTATCTATTCTCAGATATAGCTATCTATTGTCAGATATAGCTATCTATTCTCAGATATAGCTATCTATTCTCGGATATAGCTATCTATTCTCAGATATAGCTATCTATTCTCAGATATAGCTATCTATTCTCAGATATAGCTATCTATTCTCAGATATAGCTATCTATTCTCAGATATAGCTATCTATTGTCAGATATAGCTATCTATTGTCAGATATAGCTATCTATTCTCAGATATAGCTATCTATTCTCAGATATAGCTATCTATTCTCAGATATAGCTATCTATTCTCAGATATAGCTATCTATTCTCAGATATAGCTATCTATTCTCAGATATAGCTATCTATTCTCAGATATAGCTATCTATTCTCAGATATAGCTATCTATTCTCAGATATAGCTATCTATTGTCAGATATAGCTATCTATTGTCAGATATAGCTATCTATTCTCAGATATAGCTATCTATTCTCAGATATAGCTATCTATTGTCAGATATAGCTATCTATTCTCAGATATAGCTATCTATTGTCAGATATAGCTATCTATTCTCAGATATAGCTATCTATTCTCAGGTATAACTATCTATTCTCAGATATAGCTATCTATTCTCAGATATAGCTATCTATTGTCAAATATAGCTATCTATTCTCAGATATAGCTATCTATTGTCAGATATAGCTATCTATTCTCAGATATAGCTATCTATTCTCAGATATAGCTATCTATTGTCAGATATAGCTATCTATTCTCAGATATAGCTATCTATTGTCAGATATAGCTATCTATTCTCAGATATAGCTATCTATTCTCAGGTATAGCTATCTATTCTCAGATATAGCTATCTATTCTCAGATATAGCTATCTATTCTCAGATATAGCTATCTATTGTCAGATATAGCTATCTATTCTCAGATATAGCTATCTATTGTCAGATATAGCTATCTATTCTCAGATATAGCTATCTATTCTCAGATATAGCTATCTATTCTCAGATATAGCTATCTATTCTCAGATATAGCTATCTATTCTCAGATATAGCTATCTATTCTCAGATATAGCTATCTATTCTCAGATATAGCTATCTATTCTCAGATATAGCTATCTATTCTCAGATATAGCTATCTATTCTCAGATATAGCTATCTATTCTCAGATATAGCTATCTATTCTCAGGTATAGCTATCTATTCTCAGATATAGCTATCTATTCTCAGATATAGCTATCTATTCTCAGATATAGCTATCTATTCTCAGATATAGCTATCTATTGTCAGATATAGCTATCTATTCTCAGATATAGCTATCTATTCTCAGATATAGCTATCTATTGTCAGATATAGCTATCTATTCTCAGATATAGCTATCTATTGTCAGATATAGCTATCTATTCTCAGATATAGCTATCTATTCTCAGATATAGCTATCTATTCTCAGATATAGCTATCTATTCTCAGATATAGCTATCTATTCTCAGATATAGCTATCTATTCTCAGATATAGCTATCTATTCTCAGATATAGCTATCTATTCTCAGATATAGCTATCTATTCTCAGATATAGCTATCTATTCTCAGATATAGCTATCTATTGTCAGATATAGCTATCTATTCTCAGATATAGCTATCTATTCTCAGGTATAGCTATCTATTCTCAGATATAACTATCTATTCTCAGATATAGCTATCTATTCTCAGATATAGCTATCTATTCTCAGATATAGCTATCTATTCTCAGATATAGCTATCTATTCTCAGATATAGCTATCTATTGTCAGATATAGCTATCTATTCTCAGATATAGCTATCTATTCTCAGGTATAGCTATCTATTCTCAGATATAACTATCTATTCTCAGATATAGCTATCTATTCTCAGATATAGCTATCTATTGTCAGATATAGCTATCTATTCTCAGATATAGCTATCTATGATCTCGACTTCTAACGCATTCAATCAATTTCGGTTTTGGAAAATTATTGTCATATTGATTTTGTTTCACATTTTGATTTGGCTGGTGACAAGAGCTGAATGACATCACTGGCTCCTGTGCTACACGCAACGTTAAGCTATATATTTGTGACATTTTACTCGGTAAAGGGCCAAATTCTGTCAAATAAATTTTCACCACATCTCACCATTGCAATTGTACTGTGATTGATAACCTCAAAATTTTATGTTAAATCACCTTAAAGGCTTAATGGTACATTAGTTAGTGAAAGTCATGTGTACACGATTAATCTGCAATTAATCTACGGCTGCATTTGATAGCTGCTGTGACCATTGTGACCGCGGTGCCTTCTAATGTTTGATATTCTAACATTTGGTCAGGTGAGATGTTTATTACCATAAAAGCTTACAAAGCACAGATGGAGGATGAATTGTCATTCGGTAGCCGTGTGGTGGTGGAGGTACTCAACAAAGTACTGGATGGTTGGTGGATAGCGAGGTGGGTATAGAATAGCTTACAGGTGTCCCTTACAGGTGTCCCTTACAGGTGTCCCTTACAGGTGTCCCTTACAGGTGTCCCTTACAGGTGTCCTTAACTGTAGCGCTGTTAGTGTCCAGTGCACATCTCATCTAGTCTTGCTCCTGTATAGTTATGATGAAAAAGTCGGATACGTTCCATCTACCTACCTCAAAGCCTATAAGAACCCATACTTGGCCGCAAGTGTGACCCAAACACAGCCTGCTGAGCAAGATGGAAGTCCTGTGATGCCAACACCGAGGAGACAATCATTGCTGCCAGGATCGGCAGCTGCCCCTAAAACTAGGGATCTGCAACCATACAGAAGAGCCACTGAGAAAAGGCGCCAAAGAACAATCAAACACAAAAAGTCTGATGTAAGTAGCTTGTCACCCCTGAGTGTGTAGTACTTGTGTGTAGTACTTGCGTGTAGTACTTGTGTGTAGTACTTGTGTGTAGTGCTTGCGTGTAGTACTTGCGTGTAGTACCTGCGTGTAGTACCTGCGTGTAGTACTTGTGTGTAGTACATGTGTGTAGTACTTGCGTGTAGTACTTGCGTGTAGTACTTGCGTGTAGTACTTGCGTGTAGTACTTGTGTGTAGTACTTGCGTGTAGTACTTGTGTGTGGTAGTTGTGCGTAGTACTTGTGCGTAATACTTGTGCGTAGTACTTGTGTGTAGTATTTAGCCTCAGTGCCATGTACTGTGCCTTTCCATGCTCACATTATTTGCCCTAGGAGACAGATATAAGTGACCTTCCAATGACCTTGTCATGCATTCTAGAAAGGGATAGTGCATACTTAGAACCTACCAGGACCTCCAATGCATCCTCTATATCCTCCACTTATGTTGACCCTGATCAGATCTCGGGTGTGTGTGTGCAGTGTTTTTGCATCTTGCATTTTGTATCCATAGGAAGTAAATTCACTACATATTATTGTTTTTTTACCCCCATTATTGCAGGCCCCCCCATTCCAGCACCCAGAACTCCTCCTCAACCTTCTAGAATAATCAAATCTTCTTCCTCTGATATGCTTTCTACCAAAGTGCCGGCCACCATACCTCGTGTGAGTTTAATTGTCACAGTTTAGTTTGCTATCTTTTTACATCATTTGTTGCTTATAACCTGATACACATTGTAAGGTACACGTTTTATGGTCCACATTGTGTGGTAAACAGTTTATGGTTTAAAATATATGGTACACAGTCTATAGTACAACATCATTGGTAAAAATCTATGGTACACAGTCTATGGTACACAGTCTATGGTACACAGTCTATGGTACACAGTCTATGGTACAACATCATTGGTAAGAATCTATGGTACACAGTCTATGGTACACAGTCTATGGTACACAGTCTATGGTAGACAATCTATGGTACACAGTCTATGGTACACAGTCTATGGTACACAGTCTATGGCACACAGTCTATGGTACACAAACTATGGTGCATACTTCATAACATAATGCACAACGCAAAAATTTTGGTCACAGAATGTTTCACACCTCAGACTTTGGGTTTTAGAACAATTCGGCAGGAATGCTCACAGCTCCCCAAACCCAGTGTTTTAGTAAGACGAGTGACGACTATGGCTATGAGCCAATCAGCAACTATGAGAGTGAAAGAGGTGATACTGCAGTCCCATCTTACAGAGCACCAGGAGCACCATCTACACCACCTATGGCCACTCCCAGGCGTAGCACTGGTAAGCAGCATACAATATAGTTTAAAATATCTATCGCAAAAATAGCCATACCTCTGAGTAAAACTTACTTTGTCTATAACTGTTTTCATTTATAATCGCCTCTATCTATAATTCTCTCTATTTATGCCTGTCTCTATCTATAACTGTCTTCATCTGTAACTGTTACTTTCTACAAGTGTAACCACTCACAGCTGACACACAGTCATATGTATGTTGTAGTTAACTCACCCAATGCAAAGTTCACTATGGACAGCGACTATGAGCCTGTCTGTACCAAAAGAGCCAGCACACTACCTGCTGCAGTAACGCATAAACTAAACTTGAGAGTGAAGATTCCTCCACCCAAACCAGACAATAGCCTGCTGACTAGACTGTCAAATGAAGAGGGAGACTATTCCTATGCGCCTGTACATACAGTAGAGGGTGCTAGGTCAAACTCACCAAGCAAACCTTCTCCTGTGAAACAAGCACAAAGTGCGTCACCAAAACTCAAACCTCCTCCCCGGTCCTTGATCAATGCGCATTCAAAAACGGCCACATCTGCTCAGAACAAAGCCGCACCAGTAAAAGCTCCCAGAGTAGCTCAACTATCGCCACTGCCAAAGCAGACCTCTCCCCTCTCCCAGGTTCTCGCATCGAAATTGAACAATCTACATCATGTGACCGACAGTGTGAAACCTGTGAATGATTCAGAACCAAACAACAACAGCTCCGATGGCAGCAGCTCTGATGGCAAGATCTACGAGGAATGGCTTGTAAAACCCAGTCAACTCAAGGGACAAAAAAATGCTCAAATCAGAGTTCCAAGATAAGCTGTCATTCCTTCGTCTGTTAGATTTTTGTATTATCAACTTTTGTAAACAATTTAACTTTTTTCTAAATAATCAAATGAAAGCAAAGTTTTATGTTTAGATGCAAGTTCGGCGTTGATTAGTTCATAAGCTTTTCATGATAATCTAACATTTACTAAATATATAATAATACTTAACTGCTTCATGGCCACCTCTTGTCTCACCACTTAAACCCTTTGTATGTTGTGGTGTAGCCGCTAGAATGGACAGCCTCCATAGCATTGGGTGTACACAATATGTTGTAGTGTACCCGCTAGAATGGATAGCCACTGTAGCATTGGGTGTACACAATATGTTGTAGTGTAGCCGCTAGAATGGACAGCCACCATAGCATTGGGTGTACACAATATGTTGTAGTGTACCCGCTAGAATGGACAGCCACTGTAGCATTGGTTGTACACAATATGTTGTACAATAGCTGCTAGAATGGACAGCCTCCGTAGCATTGAGTGTACACAGTATGTTGTGGTGTACCCGCTAGAATGGACAGCCACTGTAGCATTGGGTGTACACAATATGTTGTAGTGAATCCGCTAGAATGGACAGCTACCGTAGCATTGGGTGTACACAATGCTCAGTTGTTGTCTTCTTTGATAAATAGCAGTAATAGTTAACAAGAGAAGACAATTACCGGACTGAGGTTTTGTTCCACCAGCGCAGAAAACTGCAGCGGAAACAACTGTCTAGTTACTAATAAAACAACCTTGGTCAGTCGATGAATAAATGTCAGAAATGGAGCAGATGTGCAACTGGTTTTATCAAGATGTTCGTAAAACATAGTCATTTATAAAAAAGAGAACACACAACAATGCGTACACATTGTATGTGCGTACACATTGTGGGGTTACCTGGTACGCGTGTACACCAGAGGAGCCACCCATCTCAATATCAGCATTATGTCTGTTCATGTGTGCCAGAGGCTATCTCAGGGAGGAGATAAGTATAAGTGAATGTATGCCCCTAGCCTAAGCTCCCGATAATCAAATTTTACATATTACAGGTGTGCAGTAACTGTGGGTATGGATGTTTTTGTGGCATGCAGGCGTACAGACAAACTAGAGGCTCATAGCTTATATTTCGTGTCTCAGCTACAACGGCCGTCTCAGCTACAACGACCGTCTCAGCTACAACGGCCGTCTCAGTTGCAACGGCCGTTTCCTCTCAAAATCTTATAACATTTTCAAGGATAGCAATTAAAAGGGAAGTGGAAGGGGATGTAGCCAACACATAGCTTGCTGCTAAGGCTACGACTACAATGATGTGCTTACATGTACGCAAGCAGGCTTATCATGTGATACAAGTGTGAAGCAGCAGGGAGCTGTTGCCTTGAGATAGTTGCTGTATTGATTACACGTTGCCCGTAGACGGCACAGTTTGTGCATTTGTTGGAGTGCAGACAAGAAATATCACAAACCATGGGTTTTGGAATCCTACATCACATACTTTTAGTCTCTTTCTTGCTTAGAGGTGAGTTCCATTTATCTCTATTTCTAGTGATGCAGGGATCCATGTCATGTGCGTCTCTCAGCTTGTGTAGTCTGATGACAGCATTTATCTGCTGACTGAAAATTTGTTATTGGTTCAACTGCAGCTCTTGATTGCACTGAAATTTTTTTATCAAGTTACAAAAAAAATGATTTTTTAATTTGCGACAAAAAAGTAAACGTTAATCCACCCTTCAGATGGAAACATTTCTATCCGTTTCATCAGTTAAGTGAAACCAACAACCAAACCAGATGCATTCATACATTTGTTAATGTACTTTTAGCTATAACTAACAACTATGTCTACAAGGAGGCCATAATTTTCAGGTTCACAGACAGACTCTGGTGTGGACATACTTGTTACAGAGAGCACTGTAGGCATTGGTAACCAGTTCAATGTCTACTGTTCAACTACCAGTGGCAGTAGTAACATTACCTGGTACAAGGTCAAGCAAGGCAAACAGTTCACTATAGCCAGCGGTTTCCTAGTCAGTTCCCATACACCATCTCATTACTGAGTATTCTACGGCTGAATTTGTTGAGTGGCTGTTGTCATAATAATAAAGTCACCGACGCCATATTTCACTCTCCCAAGCGATTGTGGAGGTTACAGATGAAGTGATATCATTGGCTGTTTACTTTCGCAGGTACAGAAACCATTTTCCGAGACCGGGAGGTACACAATGAGACAGTACACGTACGAAAATGGAGCTAAACCAATGGTTCTGGAAATGACAGGTGCATAGATGTATAGATATGACAGATTAAGCATGCATAGACTCATATACCATACTTAACTCTTGGTTACCCTTGCATCAACTGTCTATTCTTACATGGGTTGTCTACTCTTGCGTGAGTTGTCTACTCATGCGTGAGTTGTCTACTCTTGCATGAGTTGTCTATTCTTGCGCGGGTTCCCTACTTTTACATGGATTGTCTACTCTTGAATGCAGGGGTACAGAAAGCAGATGAAGGAATTATTGGATGCAGATACAAAAACCACTCAGCAGAAGTTGAGTTCCATGTACCAGGTATGTATATATATACCATACTTACAGGTAAGTATATATATTGGACTTATAAGTCGATAGATATATTGTACTTACAGCTAAGTATGTTTATTGTGCTTAAAGGTAAGTATGTTTATTGTGCTTAAAGGTAAGTATGTTTATTGTACTTACAGTTACAGGCTGTTGTAGTTGTTGTAGTTGTTGTAGTTGTTGCAGATGTTGTTGTTGCAGATGTTGTTGTTGCAGAAGTTGTTGTTGCAGATGTCATAACAAACTGTACAGCTAGCATACAATACATAGTTAAACTTTTTATAACAATGGTACGAGTAAACTGTTTAGGTGTCTTTTTCTCACTCATATACTGCTGACTCTCACCCATGTACTGCTGACTCTCACTCATGTACTGCTGACTCTCACCCATGTACTGCTGACTCTCACTCATGTACTGCTGACTCTCACCCATGTACTGCTGACTCTCACTCATGTACTGTTGACTCTCACCCATGTACTGCTGACTCTAACTCATGTACTGCTGACTCTCACCCATGTACTGCTGACTCTCACCCATGTACTCTTGACTCTCACTCATGTACTGCTAACTCTCACCCATGTACTGCTGGCTCTCACCCATGTACTGCTGACTCTCACTCATGTACTGCTGACTCTCACTCATGTACTGCTGACTCTCACCCATGTACTGCTGACTCTCACCCATGTACTGCTGACTCTCACTCATGTACTGCTGACTCTCACCCATATACTGCTGACTCTCACTCATGTACTGCTGACTCTCACCCATGTACTGCTGACTCTCACTCATGTACTGCTGACTCTCACCCATGTACTTCTGACTCTCACTCATGTACTGCTGACTCTCACTCATGTACTGCTGACTCTCACTCATGTACCGCTAACTCTCACTCATGTACTGCTGACTCTCACCCATGTACTGCTGACAAACCACTTTTCAGCTATGCTGCAAGTGCCGCATTAGTTGTACCCAAATGAGATAACCTGGGCAAGTGCCAAGCATTGATATCGTGTAAAGGTTTTGCAGTTTTAAATAATAAAAAGCGTTTTTATATTCTCTCTGCTTGCTTCTCTCAATCAATAAAACTATGAGATGGATTTTGGATTGACAGCGTAGTGAAGTGATGGCAATATATCTTGGAGGCTGCCATAATAGCTGAAGAATTGTTTTTGATCCCGATGTGTCCAATCACAATGTGTCCAATCACAATGTGTCCAATCACAATGTGTCCAATAACAATGTGTCCAATCACAATGTGTCCAATCACAATGTGTCCAATAACAATGTGTCCAATAACAATGTGTCCAATCACAATGTGTCCAATCACAATGTGTCCAAGCTCGGATCTCATACAAAAAGCGGCAATAAAGAAACAATCCATACTGTTAGTCACAAAAATATGATGAATTCATTTTTGAGAGAGAGACAGCTTTTCATCACTCCTCTCTTCTTGGTTCGCCTCCCATTTCACTCAAGTGCCGGCAAGTTTAGTTGTGGTGTCTTTGACTCGTTAGCGCGTAAGCTTAGCCAGAGATTCTTGATCCAAACCTACTCATCCTCTACATAAATATGTATACGATATTGTGACAGGAAGTATCACAGAAGTCTTTGTTGACATAACCCCCAATGGTGGAAGGGAGATGGCCTACAAAACTCTCGGAGAAGTTGTAAAGTTTGAACACCCCCAACCTGACTTTGGGTACAAAGCTAAATGCCATGTGCAGGCAACTACCAACAACATATCTATCATAATGAAACTTGGTGGCGAGGAGATGATCTGTGAGTAAGGCGTGCACTCAGTCTATTTGTAACCAAAATATTGCATTATTTTTAAAGAATACTTGGGCCAAAGCAATAAAGATACTTAGTCATACCGTGTATTACTGTGATACCAGAAAATTGTTAGTTGTCTTCTTTGGATAAAATGATAAGAAAAAGTAATAATTGTTTTGTAATTACCTTTTAACAGACAAAAATCATTAAATATGACATAATGCAGTCTGTCAGGTAAGAGTTTGTTGTATAGTCAGCATTTCGGACATAACAATCATTATTGGCAGCAATTGCGTCATCAATGGTAGCCTGTGTACCTGCAGTAATCGATGTAGCCTCTGTCACTGCAACAGTCAATGTAGCCTGTGTACCTGCAGTAGCCAGTGTAGCCTGTGTGCTTAAAATAGTCCATGTAGCCCGTGTTTCTGTCATAGTCCATGTAGCTTGTGTACCTGTCATAGTCCATGTAGCTTGTGTACCTGCAGTAGTCTATGTGGCATGTGTACCTGCAGTAGTCAATATAGCATGTGTACCTGCAGTAGTCAATGTAGCCTGTGTGCCTGTGATAGCCCATGTAGCCTGTGTACCTGTGATAGTCCACGTAGCCTGTGCTTCAGCAGTGGTATAAATATGATGAGTCTGTGCTTGTAGCCCAACTGGATGAAATACAATCGGATCGTATTAATGACAAGCCACTACAAGAGAGGATATTCCTACAGCACAGATATATTGAGTTCTTTAGACCAGGTGAAGGTCAACATGGTCAGGCCCTCGAGTGTATCGCATCTACTCCAAACTATCCCAATGTGGAAGTAACAAACCATGTTGTACTAGACGTGCACTGTAAGTATCTCTCTGTCTATATGTACGGTGTAAGTCCCTCTATATGTACAGTGTAAGTATCTCTATATGTACAGTGTAAGTCCCTCTATATGTACAGGGTAAGTATCTCTATATGTATAGTGTAAGTCCCTCTATATGTACAGTGTAAGTCTCTCTATATGTACAGTGTAAGTCTCTCTATATGTACAGTGTAAGTATCTCTATATGTATAGTGTAAGTCTCTCTATATGTACAGTGTAAGTCTCTCTATATGCACAGTGTAAGTATCTCTCTATATGTACAGTGTAAGTATCTCTATATGTACAGAGTAAGTCTCTCTATATGTACAGAGCAAGTATCTCTATATGTACAGTGTAAGTATCTCTATATGTACAGTGTAAGTCTCTCTATATGTACAGTGTAAGTCTCTCTATATGCACAGTGTAAGTATCTCTCTATATGTACAGTGTAAGTATCTCTATATGTACAGAGTAAGTCTCTCTATATGTACAGAGCAAGTATCTCTATATGTACAGTGTAAGTATCTCTCTATATGTACAGTGTAAGTATCTCTATATGTACAGAGTAAGTCTCTCTATATGTACAGTGTAAGTCCCTCTATATGTAAAGTGTAAGTAATTCTTTCCACTTACCTAGTAAAAAAACTTTCATTGCTCAAACTAATAAATGTTTAACAATTGGCGCAGATAAACCGAGAGGGGAATGCAAAGCCATACAGCCTAAGGACTGCAGTGAAAGGTTGAGGGTGCAATGCGTAATAATGTACAACCCGATGTTTTTAAATGCTACATGGACCCTAGTCTCATCTCAAACTGTATACAACAGCTATTCCTCCGCATCAGATAACATATCCACTAGCTACACGGTGAGTAAATCTGTTCAACGGCGATCTGTGCACTACTATTACAAATGTGTGACCTGGTTGATATTGGAGTTATCTTCTCAATTAACCCTGTAAGTTGTGCTCTCCTGCTTTATAACACTCCAGAAAATGTATAATACTTTCTTGTCTCTCACACTGAGCATATATCTGACCCAGTGACAAGTATGGCGTGACATATCTTGTTAGAGCACAGCTTACATGCTGTCTGTAGAGAATTTACTCCCTGTTACAACGGCTGCTATATGAAAGAAATACCCAAAGCCATAAAAATAACATCATAGATGCTGTTAGTAATAGTGGCTCAGGCAGATAGTGGTACACAGTCTATTGTACACTCCAGCTCACAGCTATGTGTGGTAAAGGCATGTCTACGATATGACGGCTGTGGTGCGATGGCGCTGCAGAGGATGTGATATTGTAGTACAGATGTTAGTCATACGAGATACAAAAATAGGCTATTGATTTGCAGTTACTCAATGAAAAGCAGGCTGAGTATTGGGATATAATTATGTTAGCTAAGATTTTCACTAGTTGAACGAGCTATTTATGGATTGCATGCAGCTGATAAAGTAACTAATAACATTCTTTATTGATGGCGTATCTACTGCCATCGATGATTCAAACACAGCAGGCTTGTCACTCCTTCGGCTTGACCCGTGTTATCTCTCGAGCTTTCGTATGATTATTCACTTTCTACTGAAGATAACGTATAAGTTCACATCAAATACAAAAATGCTTTAGCATCTGAGATATACCTGCATAACAAAATTGTATAAAAATGCTGAACAGTAGAGAGTACATACATGAGAGAATACCTGCTGGTGGGTTGTTAAACCACTCCCTACGTAATCTCTGCTACTAGTCTCTGCCTAACTACCCCTTTGGATTCAAATATCTCTTTAGGCTAGATTAATGGAGCTACCTTGTCAATTAATTGCGAGTTAACTTTTGTGGTGTTACTGGATAAGTTGTTTGGTCTAACTAATTGACTAATTGACTAATCAAGATTAATCTTGAGTAAACATTGATAGATTTTTGCAATAAAAAATAGCTGGACCGTTAGAAAATGTATTGAGCGGTTTATATTCTGTATCGCATCTTTGTATACATTATACTTGTACACTCTATACTTGTACACTCTATACTTGTACACTCTATACTTGTACACTCTATGCTTGTACACTCTATACTTGTACACTCTATACTTGTACACTCTATACTTGTACACTCTATGCTTGTACACTCTATACTTGTACACTCTATACTTGTACACTCTATACTTGTACACTCTATACTTGTACGCTCTATACTTGTATACATTATACTTGTACACTCTATACTTGTACACTCTATACTTGTACACTCTATACTTGTACACTCTATACTTGTACACTCTATACTTGTACACTCTATACTTGTACACTCTATACTTGTACACTCTATACTTGTACACTCTATACTTGTACACTCTATACTTGTACACTCTATACTTGTACACTCTATACTTGTACACTCTATACTTGTACACTCTATACTTGTACACACTATACTTGTACACTCTATACTTGTACACTCTATACTTGTACACTCTATACTTGTACACTCTATACTTGTACACTCTATACTTGTACACTCTATACTTGTACACTCTATACTTGTACGCTCTATACTTGTATACATTGTACTTGTACACTCTATACTTGTATACTCTATACTTGTACACTCTATACTTGTACACTCTATACTTGTACACTCTATACTTGTACACTCTATACTTGTACACTCTATACTTGTACACTCTATACTTGTACACTCTATACTTGTACACTCTATACTTGTACACTCTATACTTGTACACTCTATACTTGTACACTCTATACTTGTACACTCTATACTTGTACACTCTATACTTGTACACACTATACTTGTACACTCTATACTTGTACACTCTATACTTGTACACTCTATACTTGTACACTCTATACTTGAACACTCTATACTTGTACACTCTATACTTGTACACTCTATACTTGTACGCTCTATACTTGTATACATTGTACTTGTACACTCTATACTTGTATACTCTATACTTGTACACTCTATACTTGTACACTCTATACTTGTACACTCTATACTTGTACACTCTATACTTGTACACTCTATACTTGTACACTCTATACTTGTACACTCTATACTTGTACACTCTATACTTGTACACTCTATACTTGTACACTCTATACTTGTACACTCTATACTTGTACACTCTATACTTGTACACTCTATACTTGTACACTCTATACTTGTATACTCTATACTTGTACACACTATACTTGTACACTCTATACTTGAACACTCTATACTTGTACACACTATACTTGTACACTCTATACTTGTATACTCTATACTTGTACACTTTATACTTGTACACTCTATACTTGTACCCTCTATACTTATACACTCTATACTTGTACACATTGTACTTGTACACTCTACACTTGTACACACTATACTTGTACACTCTATACTTGTACACTCTATACTTGTTCACTCTATACTTGTACACTCTATACTTGTACACACTATACTTGTACACACTATACTTGCACACTCTATACTTGTACACTCTATACTTGTACACTCTATACTTGTACACTCTATACTTGTACACTCTATACTTGTATACTCTATACTTGTACACTCTATACTTGTACACTCTATACTTGTACACTCTGTACTTGTACACTCTATACTTGTACACTCTATACTTGTACACTCTATACTTGTATACTCTATACTTGTACACACTAAACTTGTACTTTTAGAGAAAATCAAAGATTTGTTAAGACTTGGCCCCGTTCTGTTTTCTAACAAGGTTTGCGTGAGATTCTCAGACTACATCAAAATTGTTTCTATGTTTTCTAGCCATCTGGTCAACATAGTGCGACATTTAACCTGAAGATTGAATGTTCAGCTGACATAAAGGATGAAGATAGCGTACAATTTAACATTGGTAACGTGGTAGGCAATGTTACCATTGTTGTGGCGGTACAAAGACCCCCATTAGCTTCTTCTATAGAGAACTCAGATGCAGAGAATCTCACATCAGCTAATTCTACTGCGTCTTATTTTAATGTAACTGGTTTTAATACGACGACAGAACTTTTAGCATCTTTACAACCTGTAGCGTCCTTGGGACCTGTAACACCCTTGGCACCTGTAACACCCTTGGAACCTGTAACACCTTTGGAATCTGTAGCACCCTTGGAACCTGTAGCACCCTTGGAACTTCTAGCTCCATTGGAACCTTTTCTCTCCAATAGCACATCGGGTGCTGGTAAGTGTTTGCTAAGCATGTGCAGTATTTGATGACATGACCTGGGTTAGACTATCATGAGACTAGCCAATACTGCTGGTTTATCCTCATGTATGACACACCCACTATCTGTCAGGCCATACAAGCTAATAAACTTTATCATGTTTACGAATGTTATTTATGCAGTATTGGCTGTTATCTGACAGGTAACGGGTTCATTGAAGACAAAATTACACATCAATGGTGATTGGCCACCCTACTGATGTATAGTTTTAAGCGATTAAAAATGCAAGTTACAATTGTGAGTCATTAATCAATGAAGGTGTTAGCCATCAATATGTTAGCCATTGTTTGCTGGATGATGTTCCGTACATCTCTAGTCATTGCGGATGTGAACAACTCAGTTGCCTCAAACCATTACATCATCACATCGCTTCACATTCACTGGCTTTCCATGGGTCGAACTCGGTCTCAGTCCAGTCGATCTCAGTCCAAAATGGGCCGGCACGAACCTTAAGCCCATACACATTTCCATGCTAGCACCGGTACGAACTTGTGGAGTTATGCTCTCAATATTTACAGCTCGATCTAAAGTGCCTTTTTATTACGCTGTGTGAGTCAGTCGGCCTAGATCGAACCATGTTATTTCCATGGGCTGGTTTATCTGCAGTCCTACTGAGTTCGGTTTGCACAGACGAACTGAGTCAGAGCTATCTAGACCGAACTGTGACTTATTTCCATGAACCGAACTAGCTGCAGTCGGACTAAGTTCGACCCATGGAAAGCCAGTGAATGCATTGCATCACATCACAATAGGTAAAGAACACCAAACCACTCCACACCACACTCTAAACAACACAACACATCACATCACACGAGACCACACCAAAGAGCACCACTCCGCACCATATCACACCCCCCTATATCACACCACACTGTACCACACCACACCACACTCTAAACACCACACCAAACCACACCACACCACACTGTATCACACTGCACTACACTGCACCACTCCACCACACCACAGCACACACCATCTCATCTCGTCACGCCCCACTACCCCATACGACTCAATGCTACACCACACCACACCACACCATACCATACCAAATCATACCACACCACACCACATCACACCACACCACACCACACCACACCACACCACACCACACCACACCACACCTCACCACACCACACCACACCACACCACACCACACCACACCACACCACACCACACCACACCTCACCACACCACACCACACCACACCACATCACACCACACCACACCACACCACAACACAACACACCACACCACACCACACCACACCACACCACACCACACCACACCACACCTCACCACACCACACCACACCACATCACACCACACCACACCACACCACACCACAACACAACACAACACACCACACCACACCACACCACACCACACCACACCACACCACACCACACCACACCACACCACACCACACCACACCACACCACACCACACCACACCACACCACACCACACCACACCACACTACACCACACCACACCACACCACACCACACCACATCACACCACACCACAATACATCACTCCCCCAACACAACACAGGACACCCCTCTACAACACAATACAACACCACACAAAACCAAACAACACTCCACAACACTACACAACACCAAACAACACCACACAATACCAGACAACATCACACCACACCACACACAACAAAACAATACACCACACTACAAAACACAACACAACACAACATAACACCACACAATACCACACCACACCACACCACACTAAACTAAACTACACCACACAACACACCATAACACAATACACAACACAACAGACCACACCCTCAACACAACACATCACATCACACCATACCACACAACACATCACAATACAACACAACACACAACACGCCACGCAACACGCCACAACACAACACCACACAGCACAACGCAACGCAACACAACACAACACAGCACAGCACAACACAACACGCCACACCACATACCACATCAAACAACACCACACAACACCACAACATATCACAATCCAAAAGTTTAACCGGATCATAAAAGATATAAAATAACACTTTTGAGCGAAATGAAAGATTGGATGACGTAGAATGAAGGCGGTAGTCATAGTAACACATGAGCACAATTTTGCGGCTTGAAATCACATCTCTGCTATTAGTATTCTACCACAATAGTGGATTCTGTGAAGCTTGGAAACCTAGGATTCTGTATATGTGGCATTATATGATGTTATGTGACACTAAATGACATTATGTGACTGCGTGACAGCATGTAATGCCATGTGACACTGAGCATGAGTCGCCTGTAGATTAATAGATTATTAATAATCAAATATTCAATAAAAATAGCAAAGGAAACAATACTGGAGCAACAAGTGCTCTTACATGATAGGTCTATGCGGTGCAGTCAAGCACAGACATCTGGTGCATCCATACAACAGACAATACATGGAATGCTTGTGTTTGTAACAATCAAAATGTGGTTACATGTTGAAACCAATTACATGACATCCATATCGAATGGAGATCTAATTGCCTTCTATTAGATCCAATAAATTATATTGTTTGTGCTGGTACTCTATAGATGTAGACTGGCTTCTGTTTCTTGCACTTGTTGTATTCCTATGTTGTTCCATATTGTTCATTGATGCCAGATGAATACAGCATTTGAAAAGCTCTCACCAGTAAATACAATTAATTGTATAATTTATTTATTCTGTGATTGAACGCTAATTAACAAGATGACGCAGTGTGTACCTTAACACCATATGCCCTATCAACGCCTACATTTCGAAACCTGTCGCAGTAGACTATCTATTGACAGCGCTAATTAAAATATGTAGCATTACTCCTGCCGCACAATAAAAAGACGTTGCTAGCGATGCGTAAAGAGCATCTGGTGAAACCTTGTTTAGCTATTTACAAATGGCTGACCTAGAGGCTTTAATTACATAGCTAGTAATAATACTTAGAGATGCAAACCAAAGTCTAACTATGTAAGATTTATATCACTTTTGTGAGTATCTTAAATTTTACATCCACAGCTATGTGAGTCTGACGGCAATATTATTTATGGGAGGCTAGCACAGCTGATCCTAAGGCTAGCACAGCTGATCCTAAGGCTGGCACAGCTGATCCTAAGGCTAGCACAGCTGATACTAAGGCTAGCACAACTGATCCTACGATATTTACTTCTGTAGAGAGCAAGCCAGAACGTATTGTGTACAGTGGTGACCATAGTGATGACGAGGATGAAACACCCGCAGTGATAAACGTGCGATACGAGCCTGACTGGTCCCCCCACAATGCAGTGGAGGCAACTTCAACTGTCCACCCTACGGATATAACATACAGTGCAGGTATAGTTGGTGAGTGGTGGCTCTTGCACATCAACTGTTTGCCTTCATTTGATGGTGTTTTTAGTAGCCGAATAGAACTAATGTGCCGCTCATAAGTATGTTTTGAGATAAAGCACAGTAAATTAGTATATACTTTGATACTAGGGGTGGAATTATTATATAACTGAATAGCTAAATAATGCCAGCAGAGGTAGTAGAGTTAGGTAACCAAGAAATGGTAGAATAAGTAGAGGTTTACAGCTGAGGCTAGGTAACATCGGATCCTCAGGCTTTTGTATGTTGGTACACACAACAAACTCATTCGTTTTTCAATTTTTACTCAATCCATGAGAGGAAGGTGACAGCACTGGTTGGTGCTGGGCTAGGTGGTGCTAGGTGGTGCTGGGCTAGGTGGTGCTGGGCTAGGTGCTGGGCTAGGTGGTGCTAGGTGGTGCTGGGCTAGGTGGTGCTGGGCTAGGTGGTGCTAGGTGGTGCTGGGCTAGGTGGTGCTGGGCTAGGTGGTGCTAGGTGGTGCTGGGCTAGGTGGTGCTGGGCTAGGTGGTGCTGGGCTAGATGGTGCTAGGTGGTGCTGGGCTAGGTGGTGCTAGGTGGTGCTGGGCTAGGTGGTGCTGGGCTAGGTGCTGGGCTAAGTGGTGCTAGGTGGTGCTGGGCTAGGTGATGCTGGGCTAGGTGGTGCTAGGTGGTGCTGGGCTAGGTGGTGTTGGGCTAGGTGGTGTTGGGCTAGGTGCTGGGCTAGATGGTGCTGGGCTAGGTGGTGCTGGGCTAGGTGGTGCTAGGTGGTGCTGGGCTAGGTGGTGTTGGGCTAGGTGCTGGGCTAGATGGTGCTGGGCTAGGTGGTGCTGGGCTAGGTGGAGCTGGGCTAGGTGGTGCTAGGCTAGGTGGTGTTGGGCTAGGTGGAGCTGGGCTAGGTGGTGCTGGGCTAGGTGGTGCTGGGCTAGGTGGTGCTGGGTTAGGTGGTGCTGGGCTAGGTGGTGCTGGGCTAGGTGCTGGGCTAGGTGGTGCTGGGCTAGGTGGTGTTGGGCTAGGTGCTGGGCTAGATGGTGCTGGGCTAGGTGGTGCTGGGCTAGGTGGTGCTGGGCTAGGTGGTGCTGGGCTAGGTGGTGTTGGGCTAGGTGCTGGGCTAGGTGGTGCTGGGCTAGGTGGTGCTGGGCTAGGTGGTGCTGGGCTACGTGGTGCTGGGCTAGGTGGTGCTGGGCTAGGTGGAGCTGGGCTAGGTGGTGCTGGGCTAGGTGGTGGGCTAGGTGCTGGGCTAGGTGGTGCTGGGCTAGGTGGTGCTGGGCTAGGTGGTGCTGGGCTAGGTGGTGCTGGGCTAGGTGGTGTTGGGCTAGGTGCTGGGCTAGATGGTGCTAGGCTAGGTGGTGCTGGGCTAGGTGGTGCTAGGCTAGGTGGTGCTGGGCTAGGTGGAGCTGGGCTAGGTGGTGCTGGGCTAGGTGGTGGGCTAGGTGCTGGGCTAGGTGGTGCTGAGCTAGGTGGTGCTGGGCTAGGTGGTGCTGGGCTAGGTGGTGCTGGGCTAGGTGGTGCTAGGTGGTGCTGGGCTAGGTGGTGTTGGGCTAGGTGCTGGGCTAGATGGTGCTGGGCTAGGTGGTGCTGGGCTAGGTGGAGCTGGGCTAGGTGGTGCTAGGCTAGGTGGTGCTGGGCTAGGTGGTGCTGGGCTAGGTGGTGCTGGGCTAGGTGCTGGGCTAGGTGGTGCTGGGCTAGGTGGTGCTGGGCTAGGTGCTGGGCTAGGTGCTGGGCTAGGTGCTGGGCTAGGTGCTGGGCTAGGTGGTGCTGGGCTAGGTGGTGGGCTAGGTGGTGCTGGGCTAGGTGCTGGGCTAGGTGATGCTGGGCTAGGTGCTGGGCTAGGTGGTGCTAGGCTAGGTGGTGTTGGGCTAGGTGGTGCTGGGCTAGGTGGTGCTAGGCTAGGTGGTGCTGGGCTAGGTGGTGCTGGGCTAGGTGGAGCTGGGCTAGGTGGTGCTAGGTTAGGTGGTGCTGGGCTAGGTGGAGCTGGGTTAGGTGGTGCTGGGCTAGGTGGTGCTGGGCTAGGTGGTGCTGGGCTAGGTGGTGCTGGGCTAGGTGGTGCTGGGCTAGGTGGTGCTGGGCTAGGTGGTGCTGGGCTAGGTGGTGCTGGGCTAGGTGATGCTGGGCTAGGTGCTGGGCTAGGTGGTGCTAGGCTAGGTGGTGCTGGGCTAGGTGGTGCTGGGCTAGGTGGTGCTGGGCTAGGTGGTGCTGGGCTAGGTGCTGGGCTAGGTGATGCTGGGCTAGGTGCTGGGCTAGGTGGTGCTGGGCTAGGTGGTGCTGGGCTAGGTGGTGCTGGGCTAGGTGGTGCTAGGCTAGGTGGAGCTGGGCTAGGTGGTGGTGGGCTAGGTGGTGTTGGGCTAGGTGGTGCCGGGCTAGGTGGTGCTGGGCTAGGTGGTGCTGGGCTAGGTGGTACTGGGCTAGGTGGTGCTGGGCTAGGTGGTGCTAGGCTAGGTGGTGCTGGGCTAGGTGCTGGGCTAGGTGATGCTGGGCTAGGTGCTGGGCTAGGTGGTGCTAGGCTAGGTGGTGTTGGGCTAGGTGGTGCCGGGCTAGGTGGTGTTATCCTACGTACTCAGTTCAAATCCCAGCCAGGTATGAAATCTTTCTATGCACATGCGGAAACCTTCATACCTGGGTGACCTAGCAACAATTTATCAATAATGCATTTTTTTGTCCAAATGTAACAATTTTACTGGACAATTCCTTTTTCTTTCAGCCCAATCAAAGACTGAGTCGATACAATTCAACAGAAGTTGTGTTCTCTCGCATACAGCAGCAATCTACATAACGCTGCTACTAGGCTATCTCACAACATGAGCAGCTCAAACAATGCCTTTAAGAGAGCTTGATGTAGAGGAATTAGACTACAATAAGAAACTCAAGCTTTGCATTTTTTTTACTTTTTGCCATGATTGATATTTACTTCAATTGTCTGATGAGAGGTGGCAGCTGCTTGCTCTGTAGTGCTGCCTACATCTCCAGTAACCAATCAGTCCTAAATGGTGCCGCTGCTAGCCAACAGAAGGCTTGCATACACTAACATAACATAGTAGTGGTGGGGGGGGGGGGGGGACATGGCTCAAGCCACCTCGACTGGCAGTAAACCAAAGAGCATTTATTTATCTGTCTTACATATATCTGTATGTTCTCACTGAGGCATTTGATAGCTTAAACAGGATTGGTTGTAACACAAATATACATTCAACTAGGCACAACATTCTTCTTGTCTCTCCGCACTCTCCACAGGCCACCAATCACCACGCATCTCCCACGACTTGATGGTTTGTATGAGATTGAGAGTAATGGTTAAATATTGTGCTCGGCCAATTAGTGAAAGTCATATTTCAACCAATCACATATCTGGTGGTGGCAGCGCTTCAAATTTTACCTTCACTTAGTTTGTTGGTAGAGGAAAAGGGTTAATGAGGGGAAGATCATTTAGAGAAAGGCTTAAAATATCAATTCATTAATCAAACGGCAAGAGTTTGTGAAAAAGTGTATCAGTCACATTTGAGAGAGGATAACTACAAAACATTCTGTGACTCTTCTTTGCTACTTAGCTCTGTGTTACTTACTTTTGTGGTACTTACCTCTGTGGTACTTACCTCTTTGGTACTTACCTCTGTGGTACTTACCTCTGTGATACTCACCTCTGTGGTACTTACCTCTGTGGTACTTACCTCTGTGATACTCACCTCTGTGGTACTTACCTCTGTGATACTCACCTCTGTGGTACTTACCTCTGTGATACTCACCTCTGTGGTACTTACCTCTGTGATACTCACCTCTGTGGTACTTACCTCTGTGGTACTTACTTTTGTGGTACTTACCTCTGTGGTACTTACCTCTTTGGTACTTACCTCTGTGATACTTACCTCTGTGGTACTTACCTCTGTGATACTTACCTCTTTGGTACTTACCTCTGTGATACTTACCTCTGTGGTACTTACCTCTGTGATACTTACCTCTGTGGTACTTACCTCTGTGGTACTTACCTTTGAGTTAACTACTTTTACAGCACATACTCTTGAGTTACTTATCTCTATGTTACCTGTCTGTTTGTGACTTACCTATGTGGTCAAAGTTTGTATGACACAGTTTTGTATAGAAGAAATCCAAGAGGAGTATTATATTCAGTTTAATACTAACAGTATATCGATCAATCATACAGGAACGGCACGTCACTTAACCGCCCTGGATGTGTGCCTTCCAACATACGTAGAAGCCCAGCTTGAATTTTCTTTCATAGAATCATTGCCAATGATTTCACCATTGAGTCACGATATTTGTTCAATATATTACCTTTTGTTTTTCTCAACGCGTTTGTATGATAACTCATTGACCAATCAGAGTGAGCGCACAATCAGAACCTGTGGGCATGCTTATGACTATCGATAACGGACTGCTATAGTAGACCAATTCAAATGAGACACAACGCAGGTAGAACTAGGCCAGGACGCTACCGCGAGTGAACTAGTCTATTCAGTAGTTGAGAGATCAACAGCACAATGCAGTGGTATTTGTTATTTACACTGTGTGGATTACTTGGAGGGGCCAGTGGTAAGTAAATACAGCTTATTTAAAGTTCGCCTACAACTCATCTTCTCTTACACTACACTTGTTTGCATCTTATGTCAGCATGTCAGCTGCAAGGAAGACTGCTCCAACTGTTGGTGGCAGCAGAATACGAAATAAGATTGTGTTCTGCCTTTATATCCATTTGTTCCCCCAAACCTTGCATTTCTCTAGTGGTGAGGTAGTCGTGTAATTTGTGCCTAACAGAAAAACAGAAAGTAGCATTCGAAGATTTAGAAATCAAAAAGGCAACCAAAGGTTGTAATAATTAAACTGATGGCTGTCCTTCCTCTAGCCATGCACACGCCCACCTAGTTTACCTGTTGGACCTTGTCGTGGCAATGAAATCAAAGATCTCTTTCTCAGCAGTCTGGCTCTGTGGACCATAGGTAGGCAGGCTATCTGTGCTTCGCTCAACAATAAAATGCCAGGAAGCAAACAGCGAGGGTAAATAATACAGCAGTGCCCCGAGTGTACTGGGAAAGAAAAGAATAACATACAAGTTTAATATACTTAAGCAAAGTACGCGCTCTGTCGCTGGTTTTGTCTTTTAGCACTCAAAAGGCTTGTGAAAGACCAGAGACCAGTTTTATCATGTGTCTTGTAGGCTGTCTAGAATAAGCTCCCTTTCTCACATATACACTGTCCAGTGTATATAAAACTCTCGTTGATAAAATATTTATTACTCTGATAACGTATGCCACAATGATACGGCAGTAGTGTTGGCACACATTTAGTCACTCTAACTAAGATGTTGACGGAATGTCCAGATAAAACTGTCACAAAACTTCACAATGTGGTATCCACAGTCTGCAGGTGCCAATTTTTTTTACTTATCTGCTTTTGGTTGGTTGACACATTACACAAGAAATGTTTATCGAAACAGACAAACAGACAGACAAGTGACAGAGAGAGTTATTGATGTTATGTTCTACTTAGACGGATTCATCGCTTCCATACAGTTTCCTTTGCGCATGCCAATTTTTGAAAAGTTGCACTTAGTAACTAAAGTGACTATCACATGGTATCTGCACGTAGCAGACCATGCAATCAGTAGCTGGATGAATAGTTACCTACTCTACCATTCTACATCCTATTAGGATATGCAACCATACTACTACTAGCCAAATGCATTCATGCTGAACTTGCTCTGGTAAACATTCCTTAATAAGCAATATTTAAAAGTGTCAGAGATTAATGTGTTAGCTAGACCATGCGGAGACCATGCGTCATCACACATTTGCATCAGTTTTGTAAGTACAGAGGTGCAGCTAAACACCCCCCCCCCCCCAAACATTGAAGAAGTTCTAGTCTGAGGCCTGGTTATTACTGGGATAAAAATGAAAAGTTTGCAGCTAGCGGCCGATAAAACTGCTATCAGTAAAAGTAGTGTTGTGGTGGGTAGTCAACACTGGTAGGTTGTAGGCAAATATTAGAACTGTTATGGAGATATGGGCTGAAAGGCCTGCAGATTACCTACTGATAGGCTGTAATATAACTCAGCCCTGGTGCTGTTTACTTGGCACAGTTTGGCTCCTTCTCACCATCTATTGTTATACTACAATACAGTCAGTAGATCGAAGGAAAACAAATAACACAACAAGACGTGGCTGATGTACAACTTCTTTGTTGACAAAACAAACTCTTTATTTTTTCTCACGTGTGTAGAGTTCACAGTCTAGCCATCATAAATAATAACATTAGCTCGCTGTACAATTCTCAACTAATTCAATTCCTTGCATTCATATTGTTTGCTTAAGTTATTGTAGTCCTAAAACGTAATTTGCGCACACACAAATTACTTGTTACATGCATGCAGTTTTTCTAGATGGACTCTCTGTGTCTATTTTAAGTGTTTGCTTTTTGTAAAAACCTTATCGTATCGCGTTACCATGTGTATTAATTGAAGAGCATACACTGCAATGTGTCTGTTAACAATAGACAAAAAATTGAAAGAAAAGGTAGAGGGTGTGAGATATTTACCTTGCACGCAGTAGTAGCTGCCATGTGCTACAGTTGTTGGCATCGGGGCAGCACATTCTTTGAGTAGATCAACAGCTGCTAACGGGCTATTAAATGCACTAAATTGTCCCACTTTCACTGAATGAACTATGGGTGGGGTTAGTTACATCAGAGGGAAACAACGGGTTTGGGGGCCCTTTATTAGGGGGGCAGCTCCCAAACTTCCTCCAGTTTTTGAAACTTTTCTGTTTGTTATGTACTCTGTATGAGCTTTTGGTTTGTTCAGGTGCTGCGACAAGTGTTGAGGTACAGCTGAGCAGTGGAGATATTCCGGTACAGGGAGATAAAGTTGACGCTAAACTGAATGATGAGATTGCCATAAGATGCGTGTACGATGACGTACCTGTACTACAGGTACCAGCTATGTACCACCAGGCCAATGAGTCGGTTGAGATAAAACAGATGTTTGTGTTTGGAGGAGAGCTACATCAGCCGTGGCAGAGCAGAAAAGATGACTATGAAATCACAGAGGGCGATGAAAGCCTGTTTTTTATTGAATTTAAAATTAAAGGTATGATTAGAGCTATTTCACACTTTCCCGCTATAAAACTTCCAAAGTTAGCCAATCAGAAAACGATTATTACTACGAAGGCTAACTGCTTTTATGCAGTAACAAGTTTATTGTTGCTAAATGAAACGAGTTTAGTTGCAAAAATATCTGGAGTTGTCAGCTCCCTGCAGTGCCTGAGGCGATGTGGAGACTTTGTTGTATTCAGTGTATCTGCTATGGCGCACCGTTGGTACACTTCTTAGGCTTAGAAATTATGCCACCTCACATTTTTCTTCCGTAGGCATCGAAAAGTGGTTTACTTTGTTATGGCTATAAAAGGAGGCAGTTTTTGTCTCCTCATTTCAGCGGAGTTGTGTGAGGGCCTTAACGGTAGTTTTCTTTTACTGTTAATCACTGTAACCTTCATGCTATAGGATTACTTGCACTATATAAGAGTTGTACATAAACTATAATTAGAAATCTAGAGTTGTCTGTATATGTCTCCTAAGCGCTTGATTTCTGCCTTTGGGTTTCACCCCCATACCTAGCTATCCTAACGTTTGCAGCTAGTAACATTAGCAGCTAGTAACGTTACTAGCTGGTAACGTTAGCAGTGCAGTATTAGCTGTCCCCTTATAAAGAAAACTCTTCTACCCAAGTTCTGCAATAAGTGAAAGAGTGATGATAAATAATGCATGCTAATTGCAGCAATAACCATGATAGACAGAGGCAAGTACATCTGTACCATGAACAAAAACAACGCCATACAGTTCCAGAAAGAAGCCTCAGTGTCGGTAGCTGGTAGGTACAATAAATAGTAGCTTTGTGCAACATATGTTATACCTGTTTGCTATTATAACTAACATATGTTATATCTACTGTTACTATAACTAACATATGTTATATCTACTTGTTACTATAACTAACATATGTTATATCTACTGCTACTATAACTAACATATGTTATATCTACTTGTTACTATAACTAATATATGTTATATCTACTTGTTACTATAACTAACACATGTTATATCTACTTGTTACTATAACTAACATATGTTATATCTACTGTTACTATAACTAACATATGTTATATCTACTGTTACTATAACTAACATATGTTATATCTACTGTTACTATAACTAACATATGTTATATCTACTGTTACTATAACTAACACATGTTATATCTACTTGTTACTATAACTAACATATGTTATATCTACTGTTACTATAACTAACATATGTTATATCTACTTGTTACTATAACTAACATATGTTATATCTACTGTTACTATAACTAACATATGTTATATCTACTGTTACTATAACTAACATATGTTATATCTACTTGTTACTATAACTAACATATGTTATATCTACTGTTACTATAACTAACATATGTTATATCTACTTGTTACTATAACTAGCACATGTTATATCTACTGTTACTATAACTAACATATGTTATATCTGGTGTTACTACAACTGCAGCTAACGTACAACTAGTGGAAATCGATGGTGTCGTAGACGGCAAGTATAAAGTAGATGATGCTGAACGAAGACAGCAAGTGGTTTGTCGGGCGTACAACGGCAGTAGACCACAGATGACACTTAGGATAGCAGGTGTAGATGATCCAATAGCGCATGAGTAAGTTACTGCCTGCAACCAATACTTATAGGCTGGTCAAATGGGCCACTAGCCGTATCCAGTATTCTGTCATTCTAAACACCCTAGCTAGGTCAAGGACGTGACGGCAACATCTAGTAACCAAAGTACCTGATTTAATGGAATGTTTGTGCTCCGATGCCAGATGAATGGTAGTTGTCTTATCATACTTATAACAATCAAAATACTAATGATGTACCGAGTGAATGAGTGAACACTTGCTATAGCACTCTTTGTGAGAATGGGGTCCCGGCAGAGTAGTTTCACTTTGGCGATGCAACCGGAAATAGCTCAGTCGATTGTTGAACTTATCGTTAGAAATCACGACTTGCTCAACTATTATTCTGATGTGAGGAAATTCGAGCTAATAACATGACAAAAATGATGTTGTTGAGAAAGCTCAGAAAAATAATAATGCCTTTTGAAGTTCTTTTTTGAAAAAAATTTGGTTTATTCAATTGAAAAAAAATAATTGAATATCATGTTCCGGGTAGAACCATATTTCGGGTTTAATTGAGTTTGCCAACGTAGACCTATGAAAGCGCGCCCTTAAACGAGTCCGGTGGTTTGCTACCAAATCGCCGATGCACTGTTACGATTCATGTTGATGGCGCATCGTCAGTATTATACACTCCAAGTTTATCAGCTGCCACGAATAAAAAATGTTTCTTTAGTAATTGTTAAAATGAAATGACTTTCGTTTTAATTGTGTTGTTGGTGGAAAGCGGGCTTCCGGTTTCTTTAATAACAGCTCCGCACAAAAATCTGTCGGTATCCCATTGACACGCTAAAGTCTCGTATAAACGAAAGTTTTTATCTCTGTTAAAAGTGTTGACATGCAGTAAGCACCTGGTCGTATCTAGTAGTTAGATATGGGTAGTGTACTCTAGTCGTATCTAGTAGTTAGATATGGGTAGTGTACTCTAGTCGTATCTAGTAGTTAGATATGGGTAGTGTACTCTGGTCGTATCTAGTAGTTAGATATGGGTAGTGCACTCTAGTCGTATCTAGTAGTTAGATATGGGTAGTGTACTCTAGTCGTATCTAGTAGTTAGATATGGGTAGTGTACTCTGGTCGTATCTAGTAGTTAGATATGGGTAGTGTACTCTAGTCGTATCTAGTAGTTAGATATGGGTAGTGTACTCTAGTCGTATCTAGTAGTTAGATATGGGTAGTGTACTCTAGTCGTATCTAGTAGTTAGATATGGGTAGTGTACTCTAGTCGTATCTAGTAGTTAGATATGGGTAGTGCACTCTAGTCGTATCTAGTAGTTAGATATGGGTAGTGCACTCTAGTCGTATCTAGTAGTTAGATATGGGTAGTGTACTCTAGTCGTATCTAGTAGTTAGATATGGGTAGTGTACTCTGGTCGTATCTAGTAGTTAGATATGGGTAGTGTACTCTGGTCGTATCTAGTAGTTAGATATGGGTAGTGCACTCTAGTCGTATCTAGTAGTTAGATATGGGTAGTGTACTCTAGTCGTATCTAGTAGTTAGATATGGGTAGTGTACTCTGGTCGTATCTAGTAGTTAGATATGGGTAGTGCACTCTAGTCGTATCTAGTAGTTAGATATGGGTAGTGCACTCTGGTCGTATCTAGTAGTTACATATGGGTAGTGTACTCTGGTCGTATCTAGTAGTTAGATATGGGTAGTGTACTCTAGTCGTATCTAGTAGTTAGATATGGGTAGTGCACTCTAGTCGTATCTAGTAGTTAGATATGGGTAGTGCACTCTAGTCGTATCTAGTAGTTAGATATGGGTAGTGTACTCTAGACGTATCTAGTAGTTAGATATGGGTAGTGTACTCTAGTCGTATCTAGTAGTTAGACATGGGTAGTGCACTCTAGTCGTATCTAGTAGTTAGATATGGGTAGTGTACTCTAGTCGTATCTAGTAGTTAGATATGGGTAGTGTACTCTAGTCGTATCTAGTAGTTAGATATAGGTAGTACACTCTAGTCGTATCTAGTAGTTAGATATGGGTAGTGTACTCTAGTTGTATCTAGTAGTTAGATGTGGGTAGTGCACTCTGGTCGTATCTAGTAGTTAGATATGGGTAGTGTACTCTAGTCGTATCTAGTAGTTAGATATGGGTAGTGTACTCTAGTCGTATCTAGTAGTTAGATATGGGTAGTGTACTCTAGTCGTATCTAGTAGTTAGATATGGGTAGTGTACTCTAGTCGTATCTAGTAGTTAGATATGGGTAGTGTACTCTGGTCGTATCTAGTAGTTAGATATGGGTAGTGCACTCTAGTCGTATCTAGTAGTTAGATATGGGTAGTGCACTCTAGTCGTATCTAGTAGTTAGATATGGGTAGTGTACTCTAGACGTATCTAGTAGTTAGATATGGGTAGTGTACTCTAGTCGTATCTAGTAGTTAGACATGGGTAGTGCACTCTAGTCGTATCTAGTAGTTAGATATGGGTAGTGTACTCTAGTCGTATCTAGTAGTTAGATATGGGTAGTGTACTCTAGTCGTATCTAGTAGTTAGATATAGGTAGTACACTCTAGTCGTATCTAGTAGTTAGATATGGGTAGTGTACTCTAGTCGTATCTAGTAGTTAGATATGGGTAGTGCACTCTAGTCGTATCTAGTAGTTAGATATGGGTAGTGCACTCTAGTCGTATCTAGTAGTTAGATATGGGTAGTGTACTCTAGTCGTATCTAGTAGTTAGATATGGGTAGTGCACTCTAGTTGTATCTAGTAGTTAGATGTGGGTAGTGCACTCTGGTCGTATCTAGTAGTTAGATATGGGTAGTGCACTCTAGTCGTATCTAGTAGCTAGATATGGGTAGTGTACTCTGGTCGTATCTAGTAGTTAGATATGGGTAGTGCACTCTAGTCGTATCTAGTAGTTAGATATGGGTAGTGTACTCTAGTCGTATCTAGTAGTTAGATATGGGTAGTGTACTCTAGTCGTATCTAGTAGTTAGATATGGGTAGTGTACTCTAGTCGTATCTAGTAGTTAGATATGGGTAGTGTACTCTAGTCGTATCTAGTAGTTAGATATGGGTAGTGTACTCTAGTCGTATCTAGTAGTTAGATATGGGTAGTGTACTCTAGTCGTATCTAGTAGTTAGATATGGGTAGTGTACTCTAGTCGTATCTAGTAGTTAGATATGGGTAGTGTACTCTAGTCGTATCTAGTAGTTAGATATGGGTAGTGCACTCTGGTCGTATCTAGTAGTTAGATATGGGTAGTGTACTCTAGTCGTATCTAGTAGTTAGATATGGGTAGTGTACTCTAGTCGTATCTAGTAGTTAGATATGGGTAGTGTACTCTAGTCGTATCTAGTAGTTAGATATGGGTAGTGTACTCTAGTCGTATCTAGTAGTTAGATATGGGTAGTGTACTCTAGTCGTATCTAGTAGTTAGATATGGGTAGTGTACTCTAGTCGTATCTAGTAGTTAGATATGGGTAGTGTACTCTAGTCGTATCTAGTAGTTAGATATGGGTAGTGCACTCTGGTCGTATCTAGTAGTTAGATATGGGTAGTGCACTCTAGTCGTATCTAGTAGTTAGATATGGGTAGTGTACTCTAGTTGTATCTAGTAGTTAGATATGGGTAGTGCACTCTAGTCGTATCTAGTAGTTAGATATGGGTAGTGTACTCTAGTCGTATCTAGTAGTTAGATATGGGTAGTGTACTCTGGTCGTATCTAGTAGTTAGATATGGGTAGTGTACTCTAGTCGTATCTAGTAGTTAGATATGGGTAGTGTACTCTAGTCGTATCTAGTAGTTAGATATGGGTAGTGTACTCTGGTCGTATCTAGTAGTTAGATATGGGTAGTGTACTCTAGTCATATCTAGTAGTTAGATATGGGTAGTGCACTCTAGTCGTATCTAGTAGTTAGATATGGGTAGTGTACTCTAGTCGTATCTAGTAGTTAGATATGGGTAGTCCACTCTGGTCGTATCTAGTAGCTAGATATGGGTAGTGTACTCTAGTCATATCTAGTAGTTAGATATGGGTAGTGCACTCTAGTCGTATCTAGTAGTTAGATATGGGTAGTGTACTCTAGTCGTATCTAGTAGTTAGATATGGGTAGTGTACTCTGGTCGTATCTAGTAGTTAGATATGGGTAGTGTACTCTAGTCGTATCTAGTAGTTAGATATGGGTAGTGTACTCTAGTCGTATCTAGTAGTTAGATATGGGTAGTGCACTCTAGTCGTATCTAGTAGTTAGATATGGGTAGTGTACTCTAGTCGTATCTAGTAGTTAGATATGGGTAGTGTACTCTAGTCATATCTAGTAGTTAGATATGGGTAGTGTACTCTGGTCGTATCTAGTAGTTAGATATGGGTAGTGTACTCTAGTCGTATCTAGTAGTTAGATATGGGTAGTGTACTCTAGTCGTATCTAGTAGTTAGATATGGGTAGTGTACTCTAGTCGTATCTAGTAGTTAGATATGGGTAGTGCACTCTAGTCGTATCTAGTAGTTAGATATGGGTAGTGCACTCTAGTCGTATCTAGTAGTTAGATATGGATAGTGTACTCTGGTCGTATCTAGTAGTTAGATATGGGTAGTGCACTCTAGTCGTATCTAGTAGTTAGATATGGGTAGTGCACTCTAGTCGTATCTAGTAGTTAGATATGGGTAGTGTACTCTAGTCGTATCTAGTAGTTAGATATGGGTAGTCCACTCTAGTCGTATCTAGTAGTTAGATATGGGTAGTCCACTCTAGTCGTATCTAGTAGTTAGATATGGGTAGTGTACTCTAGACGTATCTAGTAGTTACATATGGGTAGTGTACTCTGGTCGTAGCTAGTAGTTAGATATGGGTAGTGCACTCTAGTCGTATCTAGTAGTTAGATATGGGTAGTGCACTCTAGTCGTATCTAGTAGTTAGATATGGGTAGTGCACTCTAGTCGTATCTAGTAGTTAGATATGGGTAGTACACTCTGGTCGTATCTAGTAGTTAGATATGGGTAGTGTACTCTAGTCGTATCTAGTAGTTAGATATGGGTAGTGTACTCTAGTCGTATCTAGTAGCTAGATATGGGTAGTGTACTCTGGTCGTAGCTAGTAGTTAGATATGGGTAGTGTACTCTGGTCGTATCTAGTAGTTAGATATGGGTAGTGTACTCTAGTCGTATCTAGTAGTTAGATATGGGTAGTGTACTCTAGTCGTATCTAGTAGTTAGATATGGGTAGTGCACTCTAGTCGTATCTAGTAGTTAGATATGGGTAGTGCACTCTAGTCGTATCTAGTAGTTAGATATGGGTAGTGCACTCTGGTCGTATCTAGTAGTTAGATGTGGGTAGTGTACTCTGGTCGTATCTAGTAGTTAGATATGGGTAGTGTACTCTAGACGTATCTAGTAGTTAGATATGGGTAGTGCACTCTGGTCGTATCTAGTAGCTAGATATGGGTAGTGTACTCTAGTCATATCTAGTAGTTAGATATGGGTAGTGTACTCTGGTCGTATCTAGTAGTTAGATGTGGGTAGTGCACTCTAGTCGTATCTAGTAATTAGATATGGGTAGTGTACTCTAGTCGTAGCTAGTAGTTAGATATGGGTAGTGTACTCTAGTCGTATCTAGTAGTTAGACATGGGTAGTGTACTCTAGTCGTATCTAGTAGTTAGATATGGGTAGTGTACTCTAGTCGTAGCTAGTAGTTAGATATGGGTAGTGTACTCTAGTCGTAGCTAGTAGTTAGATATGGGTAGTGCACTCTGGTCGTATCTAGTAGTTAGATATGGGTAGTGTACTCTAGACGTATCTAGTAGTTAGATATGGGTAGTGCACTCTGGTCGTATCTAGTAGTTAGATATGGGTAGTGCACTCTAGTCGTATCTAGTAGTTAGATATGGGTAGTGTACTCTAGTCGTATCTAGTAGCTAGATATGGGTAGTGTACTCTAGTCATATCTAGTAGTTAGATATGGGTAGTGTACTCTGGTCGTATCTAGTAGTTAGATGTGGGTAGTGCACTCTAGTCGTATCTAGTAGTTAGATATGGGTAGTGTACTCTAGTCGTAGCTAGTAGTTAGATATGGGTAGTGTACTCTAGTCGTATCTAGTAGTTAGATATGGGTAGTGCACTCTGGTCGTATCTAGTAGTTAGATATGGGTATTGCACTCTAGTCGTATCTAGTAGTTAGATATGGGTAGTGCACTCTGGCCGTATCTAGTAGTTAGATGTGGGTAGTGTACTCTGGTCGTATCTAGTAGTTAGATGTGGGTAGTGTACTCTGGTCGTATCTAGTAGTTAGATGTGGGTAGTGCACTCTGGTCGTATCTAGTAGTTAGATATGGGTAGTGTACTCTAGTCGTATCTAGTAGTTAGATATGGGTAGTGTACTCTAGTCGTATCTAGTAGTTAGATATGGGTAGTGTACTCTAGTCGTATCTAGTAGTTAGATATGGGTAGTGTACTCTAGTCGTATCTAGTAGTTAGATATGGGTAGTGCACTCTAGTCGTATCTAGTAGTTAGATATGGGTAGTGCACTCTAGTCGTATCTAGTAGTTAGATATGGGTAGTGCACTCTGGTCGTATCTAGTAGTTAGATGTGGGTAGTGTACTCTGGTCGTATCTAGTAGTTAGATATGGGTAGTGTACTCTAGTCGTATCTAGTAGTTAGATATGGGTAGTGCACTCTGGTCGTATCTAGTAGTTAGATATGGGTAGTGTACTCTAGACGTATCTAGTAGTTAGATATGGGTAGTGCACTCTGGTCGTATCTAGTAGTTAGATATGGGTAGTGTACTCTAGTTGTATCTAGTAGTTAGATGTGGGTAGTGCACTCTGGTCGTATCTAGTAGTTAGATATGGGTAGTGCACTCTAGTCGTATCTAGTAGCTAGATATGGGTAGTGTACTCTGGTCGTATCTAGTAGTTAGATATGGGTAGTGTACTCTAGTCGTAGCTAGTAGTTAGATATGGGTAGTGTACTCTAGTCATATCTAGTAGTTAGATATGGGTAGTGTACTCTGGTCGTATCTAGTAGTTAGATGTGGGTAGTGTACTCTGGTCGTATCTAGTAGTTAGATGTGGGTAGTGTACTCTGGTCGTATCTAGTAGTTAGATATGGGTAGTGTACTCTAGTCGTATCTAGTAGTTAGATATGGGTAGTGTACTCTAGTCGTAGCTAGTAGTTAGATATGGGTAGTGTACTCTAGTCGTATCTAGTAGTTAGATGTGGGTAGTGTACTCTGGTCGTATCTAGTAGTTAGATGTGGGTAGTGTACTCTGGTCGTATCTAGTAGTTAGATATGGGTAGTGTACTCTGGTCGTATCTAGTAGTTAGATGTGGGTAGTGTACTCTGGTCGTATCTAGTAGTTAGATGTGGGTAGTGTACTCTGGTCGTATCTAGTAGTTAGATGTGGGTAGTGTACTCTGGTCGTATCTAGTAGTTAGATGTGGGTAGTGTACTCTGGTCGTATCTAGTAGTTAGATGTGGGTAGTGTACTCTGGTCGTATCTAGTAGTTAGATGTGGGTAGTGTACTCTGGTCGTATCTAGTAGTTAGATGTGGGTAGTGCACTCTGGTCGTATCTAGTAGTTAGATATGGGTAGTGTACTCTAGTCGTATCTAGTAGTTAGATATGGGTAGTGTACTCTGGTCGTATCTAGTAGTTAGATGTGGGTAGTGTACTCTGGTCGTATCTAGTAGTTAGATGTGGGTAGTGTACTCTGGTCGTATCTAGTAGTTAGATGTGGGTAGTGTACTCTGGTCGTATCTAGTAGTTAGATGTGGGTAGTGCACTCTGGTCGTATCTAGTAGTTAGATATGGGTAGTGTACTCTAGTCGTATCTAGTAGTTAGATATGGGTAGTGTACTCTGGTCGTATCTAGTAGTTAGATGTGGGTAGTGTACTCTGGTCGTATCTAGTAGTTAGATGTGGGTAGTGTACTCTGGTCGTATCTAGTAGTTAGATGTGGGTAGTGTACTCTGGTCGTATCTAGTAGTTAGATGTGGGTAGTGCACTCTGGTCGTATCTAGTAGTTAGATATGGGTAGTGTACTCTAGTCGTATCTAGTAGTTAGATATGGGTAGTGTACTCTGGTCGTATCTAGTAGTTAGATGTGGGTAGTGTACTCTGGTCGTATCTAGTAGTTAGATGTGGGTAGTGTACTCTGGTCGTATCTAGTAGTTAGATGTGGGTAGTGTACTCTGGTCGTATCTAGTAGTTAGATGTGGGTAGTGCACTCTGGTCGTATCTAGTAGTTAGATATGGGTAGTGTACTCTAGTCGTATCTAGTAGTTAGATATGGGTAGTCCACTCTAGTCGTATCTAGTAGTTAGATATGGGTAGTGCACTCTAGTCGTATCTAGTAGCTAGATATGGGTAGTGTACTCTAGTCGTATCTAGTAGTTAGATATGGGTAGTGTACTCTAGTCGTATCTAGTAGTTAGATATGGGTAGTGTACTCTAGTCGTATCTAGTAGTTAGATATGGGTAGTGTACTCTAGTCGTATCTAGTAGTTAGATATGGGTAGTGTACTCTAGTCGTATCTAGTAGTTAGATATGGGTAGTGCACTCTAGTCGTATCTAGTAGTTAGATATGGGTAGTGCACTCTAGTCGTATCTAGTAGTTAGATATGGGTAGTGCACTCTGGTCGTATCTAGTAGTTAGATGTGGGTAGTGTACTCTGGTCGTATCTAGTAGTTAGATATGGGTAGTGTACTCTAGTCGTATCTAGTAGTTAGATATGGGTAGTGCACTCTGGTCGTATCTAGTAGTTAGATATGGGTAGTGTACTCTAGACGTATCTAGTAGTTAGATATGGGTAGTGCACTCTGGTCGTATCTAGTAGTTAGATATGGGTAGTGTACTCTAGTTGTATCTAGTAGTTAGATGTGGGTAGTGCACTCTGGTCGTATCTAGTAGTTAGATATGGGTAGTGCACTCTAGTCGTATCTAGTAGCTAGATATGGGTAGTGTACTCTGGTCGTATCTAGTAGTTAGATATGGGTAGTGTACTCTAGTCGTAGCTAGTAGTTAGATATGGGTAGTGTACTCTAGTCATATCTAGTAGTTAGATATGGGTAGTGCACTCTAGTCGTATCTAGTAGTTAGATATGGGTAGTGTACTCTAGTCGTAGCTAGTAGTTAGATATGGGTAGTGTACTCTAGTCATATCTAGTAGTTAGATATGGGTAGTGTACTCTGGTCGTATCTAGTAGTTAGATGTGGGTAGTGCACTCTAGTCGTATCTAGTAATTAGATATGGGTAGTGTACTCTAGTCGTAGCTAGTAGTTAGATATGGGTAGTGTACTCTAGTCGTATCTAGTAGTTAGACATGGGTAGTGTACTCTAGTCGTATCTAGTAGTTAGATATGGGTAGTGCACTCTGGTCGTATCTAGTAGTTAGATGTGGGTAGTGCACTCTAGTCGTATCTAGTAATTAGATATGGGTAGTGTACTCTAGTCGTATCTAGTAGTTAGATATGGGTAGTGTACTCTAGTCGTAGCTAGTAGTTAGATATGGGTAGTGTACTCTAGTCGTAGCTAGTAGTTAGATATGGGTAGTGCACTCTGGTCGTATCTAGTAGTTAGATATGGGTAGTGTACTCTAGTCGTAGCTAGTAGTTAGATATGGGTAGTGCACTCTGGTCGTATCTAGTAGTTAGATATGGGTAGTGTACTCTAGTCGTATCTAGTAGTTAGATATGGGTAGTGTACTCTAGTCGTATCTAGTAGTTAGATATAGGTAGTGCACTCTGGTTTGTTGCAGACACAGTTCCAATCCAAGGCAGAATGAGTATGAATTTACTTTCTACTACAACTTTGATGCTTCAATGAATGGTAAACAAATTACGTGCGAGGCTGAAGTACCGGGCTATGCCGCAGACAAAGTGATCGCTGTGGCCATGCTCCAAATTTTAGGTAAGAAATGAGGCGTTCAAAAGAAAACAGATGAGAAGAACACAAAGTTTGTTACATAGATTCTTTGTGATTACTTATTTAGAAACAGGTAAAACAACACAAAAAACTTGTGCATATCAAGGTATCAATATTTAGCAAAAAATACGCCTTGGCCTGTTAATTGCCATATAGGTGCCTGTATATATAAGATTGTACACTACTGCTATATAATATACATACATTATCATTCATTGCATATAATATAGGCTATTACATAATGCTGTTGCATATAGCATATTAAGATACATTACTACATGTACGGAGTATGAAGTGTACACAGTATATTTAGAGAGTATTAATACAAATTACATATACATCATACGAAGATATGCCTAACTATACGTATGTATGTACTATCAACTTATTATATCGATGAAGGTGATATTTGCTATAAGGAACTGTGTCCATCTATATTTATACGTGTGATTATTGTAGACTCAAGTATATCACACAAATTTATCTATAGACATGATACACAAATGTCAGACTGCATAGACTCGTCATATCTTATTGCAGCAAAGCCTGCAGTGACTTGTCCAAGGGAGGTGAAGCCTTTAGCGGACAAGGCAACTATAGAGTGTACAATCTCTGGAACCCCTCTCCCAGCCCAATCAGATATCAAATGGATAGTACTAAAAAATGGGCACACAATGGATGCTGAAGATGAGAGCAAAAACTTAGGATTAACAAGCAGTGTAAGTAAGCTGAGTGGAGCTAGTAAATAGCTTGAGGGCACAGTAGGTAAACTGGGGTAGAGTTAGTAGATGACTGAAGGGCACAGGAGGTAAACTGGGGTGGGGCTAGTAAAAAGCTAAAGGGCACAGGAAGTAAGCTGGGGTGTAGCTAGTAGATGACTGAAAGGGCACAGCAGGTAAACAGAAGATGTAGAACTTCAGCAGTAGAAAAAGCTGACGAGTTGCTATTTCCAGAAGAACATATTATTGTAAAGGAATTGCACGCATCTTTTACCGGACAGCTACTAAAGAGAGTACCGGGTAGCAGTATGAGACAGACAATAAATTTATCTTACTGCTAAGCCATGTCACAACACAGGGTATCAGCTGTGCTGAGCTATGCCGAACTGTACCCAATTGCAGTGAATTAACTTTTTGTCCAGAGAAACACTACAGCAAGTAGTGTCTGCAAATCGACAATACCCTCCGGTTGATAAAGAAGCACAGAGCTCTGCCAAATTCGGGAGAGCAGGGGTAATTAGTGAGGCAGCCTGCCATACTAAATCCAAACAGTTCAGGTTATCAATAAAATTATTCCAATAATGTCAACGTACATGTAATTGCACAAGCAAACCTATTAGTACAAGTACACAAACAACTCTACTCTTTCTGAGCTAATGTCCACAAATCTTTGCAGTAAAATATGTAAATGAGCAGTTGAAAATAGGCTTACCTGATTGGTTAAAAATGACCACTACCAGGCTGAACGGAAATATAAAAATAATATTTGGCACACAAACAAACAGGCGCATTAGTAACCAGCGAAGAGCAATAATTCGAACAGTCCAATCAGCTGTTAGTAGTAGGGAAGTTCTCATCTGCTTCACTGTAGCCACCTCCTACAGCCAGAACCTATCAACAAACCTGTCCCGGCTTGCTAGTGCATTCAATGACTCACTCAGTAGTCAATAAGTAGTAGTCAATGTAGTCAATGTAGTAGCAAGCAGCAGCCGGTACCACTTGCGTGCTACTGAAACGTAGGTAGTGGCCACACTATGTAAAATCTGCTACAGTATTTTGTTTATTGTTTAGATCAAACTTGAAGATGATGTGTATAAAGCTAAACTAGAAATCTTCATCAGTGACCTGTCATATGGCAGATACACTCTGAGTGTATCGAATGCTGCAGGACCAAAAACCGCTCAGATCATTGTCAGCGAAAGTAAGTAACCAGCACACATGCATTGCACATGCATTGCACATGCATTGCATATGGATTGCACATGCATTGCATATGCATTGTTCATGCATTGCACATGCATCACACATGAATTACACATGCATTGCACATGCATTGCACATGCATTGCACATGCGTTGCACATGCATTGTACATGCATTACAAATGCATTGCACATGCATTACACCTGCATTACACTTGCATTGCACATGCATTACACATGCATTGAACATGCATTACACATGCATTGAACATGCATTACACATGCATTGCACATGCACTGCACATGCATTGCACACGCGTTACACATGCATTGCACACGCATTACACCCGCATTGCACATGCATTTCACAAGCCTTATGTTGTGACAATTGGTCTGGACATTGGAGTTGTTAACTCTTTCACCCAGTCTTTGGTTTCTCTTTTTACCAATCATACATCTTTGTATAGTATAGGTGCTTCACAGTCTAATGGAGAAGTGTGTATACTCTGTGAATTGATCCAGCATATCATATAATTGATAGTACAACATGATAAAACAGACCACAGTATTCAGTTAAAATGTTGAAGTTTCTGGCCATTAAGCCACTCAGGCCACTCAGGCCAGCTGCCATTTATATAAATAAAAAAGCAGGCAGCTGATGATATGCAAATCACAAAACCTGTTACTGCGAGCATGGGTGTGAGAAGATATAAATGTACAGAGCACTAACTGCTGACCAAACGTTGCTACCAGCCGTTAGCTGTACAAACCAAACTTCACATTTGTTGTGTGTCATTACAGCGGAGAAGGTAGCAGTTAGAGATGGAGCGAGTATCATAGCAGTCTATGGAGGTCTCCACTTGCTCACGCTAGCTGTCTGTCTGCTTCGATAAGCCACTTGACAATTTTTGTTCTATATTTTTTATTCATAATTGCCAGCTGGCAAACTATACGTGGCTTGGAATGTTCTCTAATCGTATGAGACGCAGACAGCCGGTGTCTTCACTTTGCAGTCACAAACCTGATACACTGGGACAGCTCCAAGCACAGACATCTTACTGTAGTTCGCTAGTCCACATATCTATTGGCTATATTTAACTGTTGGAGATGTACTCAGTTTTTGTTGTCTTTACTCAACTCATATTAGGTTCAGGACAAACACTTCTTTGCTAGCTATATTAGCTCTTTATACATGGCCATATAATCTATACTTATAAGTTTTCACTTTGCTACAGAATTATCTTTCTATTTTTGTTGTTATCATAAAGGCATTGTATGCGTTGTATGCTCAATGCAAAACATCTACATGACCTTTAAGAGCCTTGATCTATCGTAGCAATCTACATGGTAACTGACGCGCCGGTAACTTGCGTTGTTACTTTTGTACCAAGTCACTAAACTTAACATTTTGTCCTGATGTTGGCATCGAGCCAATAAATTTATATGCATTGCTTGCTCTACCAGTTATGCAATAGACTATACAGTTTATATCCCTATATAGCAGAAAGGGTTTAATACACACACCACTCTGTAGCTGGAATTGTATCACCCCCTCTTTGGTTTAGTAAACTAAGCAACGCAAAGCTAACCTTGAGAGCACAACTCCTTGAGACCACAACTCTTTGAGACCACAACTTCTTGAAAGCACAACTCTTTGAGACCACAACTTCTTGAAAGCACAACTCCTTGAGAGCACAACACTTTGAGAGCAGAACTCCATGAGACCACAACTCCTTGAGAGCAAAACTCCATGAGACCACAACTCCTTGAGAGCACAACTCGTTGAGACCACAACTACTTGAAAGCACAACTCCTTAAAAGCACCACTCCTTGAGAACACAACTCCTTGAGAGCATCTTTCAATATATACTACAAGCAGTATTGCCATTAATAATCAAATTCAACAAACCGCTCCATCCCCTCTCTACTTTTCACCCACTTCCTTGCTCTAGCCCACCCTGTTTCACCCCGCCCCACTCTGTCCTCTCCACCTCTCCCTTTCTTCCTCTCTCTTTAGTTTGAAAGATGAGAGACAATGACACTGCAGAAACATTGCGATCACTACTGAGACAATGAGCTTGCACAGTGATGTTATGAATGAGTGCTGCAATCTGTGCATACTGGGAGAAATAACTAAGAGTCTTAAACCAACACAAAACTGCTTGACTGACAATTAAATCACCAGATATTAGCAAAACTTATCTTATTGCAAAAAGTATTATATCTGCAACTATCTCCAGTTTGAGAGCACATGTCCTTGACCCCCGCCATACATCAAACTGTTTGAGAGCACATGTCCTTGACCCCCGCCATACATCAAACTGTTTGAGAGCACATGTCCTTGACCTCCACCATACATCAAACTGGTTGAGAGCACATGTCCTTGACCCCCACCATACATCAAACTGGTTGAGAGCACATGTCGTTGACCCCCGCCATACATCAAACTGTTTGAGAGCACATGTCCTTGACCCCCGCCATAAATCAAACTGGTCCAATAGTACAATTTCACTGGATAGCGCTAAGAAGTTATTGTGGGAATAGTTACGCAATGGATAGGTCTGTCGAGTATACTGATTGAGGGGACAACTCCTGTATAGAGCCATCTCAGTGTGTAATAGTCCAGCTGCTAGCCTATTCAAACCACACACCAATGTGTAAGGTCATATGCAGGGAATGGAAATTTGTTACATTGATGTGGTTAAGGATATTTACTGACGTAGGAAGCAACAGATATAATTAGGGTGGTAATAAATAGTGACGAAGCAACGCTTGGCTAAACACGATGGATTTGAGATAAATTAGTTAGAGAGTAATGGATTAAAGAGTTTTCAAGCACTGACATTAGGAAGTGTATAAGTCAGTCATTATATTATGTACTAGTGCAGTTGTAGTAGCTTCGTTGGTGTATAGTTGCTAGCTGGTAACTTGTGGATACAGGAGTGGCTAGAGGAAACAGGTAATATATGGACTTTATGAGGAGAGAGACCTTATATCTCTTTATATCCCAGTTCTTTTAGCTGACATGACTTGGGGAGATGACATGACTGTAGCTTGGTTGAAGACAGAGTAATATGCAGCCAAATCATGGTTTAGTGTGCAGACGTCTGCAGTCTATTGTCCCATGCCTGCTCCGACAATGAGTTGAATACAGTGCAACAAAAGACTCTGCACTGCATATGCTGTTTGTTGTACAATAAATGTTTGGAAGAAGTCAGTAGAACTTGAGAACTGAGTGAAATGTACTCAGTCATTAATCACTGATATTGTTGTCATCAGATTTACTATACTACTTACTTGGATTATATGATAATCTGGTAGATACACTATTGTACAGTACCGCTAGTAGATAATCTGGTAGATACACTATTGTACAGTACTGCTAGTAGATAATCTGGTAGATACACTATTGTACAGTACTGGTAGTAGATAATCTGGTAGATACACTATTGTACAGTACTGCTAGTAGATAATCTGGTAGATACACTATTGTACAGTACTGCTAGTAGATAATCTGGTAGATACACTATTGTACACTACTGCTAGTAGATAATCTGGTAGATACACTATTGTACACTACTGCTAGTAGATAATCTGGTAGATACACTATTGTACAGTACTGCTAGTAGATAATCTGGTAGATACACTATTGTACAGTACTGCTAGTAGATAATCTGGTAGATACACTATTGTACAGTACTGCTAGTAGATAATCTGGTAGATACACTATTGTACAGTACTGCTAGTAGATAATCTGGTAGATACACTATTGTACACTACTGCTAGTAGATAATCTGGTAGATACACTATTGTACACTACTGCTAGTAGATAATCTGGTAGATACACTATTGCACAGTACTGGTAGTAGATAATCTGGTAGATACACTATTGTACAGCACTGCTAGTAGTTCCCAGCCACCAGATCAACGTTGCACTGATAATAGTGGAGAGTGAAATCAGCTCTGATATTGATGCTGCCTACTCAAGAGAGAATGGCAGCATTGAGCACGTGTAACAAGTAACAACACACCTCCGATAGACACTTCATGACAAACAGCTTGGAAGCTTTGTATATCTCTGCTGCCTAATCTTTACTGTACATGTATGTATATTGTATTGTATGTATGTTGTAGTGTATGTATATTGTATTGTATGTATATTGTAGTGTATGTATATTGTAGTGTATGTATATTGTAGTGTATGTATATTGTAGTGTATGTATATTGTAGTGTATGTATATTGTAGTGTATGTATAGTGTAGTGTATGTATATTGTAGTGTATGTATTTTGTAGTGTATGTATAGTGTAGTGTATGTATAGTGTAGTGTATAGTGTATGTATATTGTAGTGTATGTATAGTGAAGTGTATGTATATTGTAGTGTATGTATATTGTAGTGTATGTATATTGTAGTGTATTGTGAGAGATTTGCATGATACAGTCATAGAGACCATCGGCAAGTACACTGGATGCCCTGTCAGGCAGCCGCTACTTCAGTACTCTCGACCTGGTCAGTGGGTATTGGCAGGTCCCCCTAGACGCTGACGCTAGCAACAAGTCCGCTTTCTCTACTAGGACTGGCCTGTACAAATGGAACGTCCTTTCGCTTGGGTTGACTTCTGCCCCCGCCACTTTCCAGAGGTTCATGGAACGGGTACTCCATGTCGTCCATTGGAAATCACTCCTCTTGTACCTGGATGATATTATTGTCATCGGCCCCGATTTCCACACCCATCTCCACCGGCTAGCCGAAGTACTACAACGGCTAAAGGCAGCCGATCTCAAGCTGAAACCCAGCAAGTGTGAGCTCTTGCAATCACAAGTTCGATACCTGGGCCATGTGGTTAGTGAACATGGTTTATCTACAGACCCTGAGAAAATAGCAGCAGTCCGAGACTGGCCCACCCCTACCTGCCTGAAAGAATTACAGGCGTTCCTCGGCACCGTCGGGTATTACAGGCAGTACTTACCCCGGTTCTCCACCGTAGCCAAACCCCTAACTAAGCTCACCTGCAAAGATGTCCCTTGGGAGTGGAACCCCCCCTCAGAGAGAAGCTTTTGTACAGCTTAAGGCAGGAATGCTCTCTGCCCCCATCCTCGGGTACCCTGATGCCAATAGTCCATACATCTTAGATACCAATGCCAGTGACGACGGCGTCTGAGCTGTCCTCTCTCAAATACAAAATGGTGAAGAGCGAGTCATCGCATACTATAGTAAGACCCTGAGTCTCCCTGAACGCAATAATTGCGTCACTCGGAAGGAACTACTAGCAGTAGTTAAAGCAACCTAACACTTCCGACCCTACCTTTACGGACAAACCTTTCGGATTAGGACGGACCATGCCTCTCTCATGTGGTTATGCAAAAGAAAGGAACCCTCCAGCCAAGTAGCTCGATGGCTCGAGACACTGTCCGAATTCCAGTTCACGGTTGAACATTGTAGTGGGCACCTGCATGGAAATGCAGACGGACTCAGTAGGCGTTGTTCCCCAGACTGCAAGCAATGTGGACACATAGAAACTAGAGATGGCGGACCTACAAAAGAAGAAATAGTCCGTACTCGTATGTATAGTGTAGTGTATGTATAGTGTAGTGTATGTATAGTGTAGTGTATGTAGTGTACTGTATGTGCAATGTGTACGCATGTATAGCTACAAAAGTTTCACTCAATAATCATTTACTTACAGATTGTAAAAGGTCTCCTCTGAGCCATGTCATGGAGCAGACACATTCTGTACTTTGTTCTCCACATTGTAAGCACAGGTACGTATATAGTATACTATGGTGTTGTTATATATTAGCACACATATATAATCTTCTATATAGTTGATATATATTGATACATATATAATACAATATATTGTTGTCGTAAATTAGTATATATTTCATATAATATTATAATGTTTTGGCATATAACGAGTGGGCGAGAGAGGGCTGGGGATATAAATGCGGAGTCAATATATCCTACTCAGTAAACCATTCTGTTCTACAATACAATATCAGCTGAACTAAAGCACTCATGCACTGTGGTTACTCTGCAAGCATTTATCCACCTCCCACACACCATTTACATTTTAATGTTGACCATTTTAGCCTCATTACCTTGTGAATGGGCGGGTGAGTCTGGTTATAAACTCGTCCCTTACATAATAACTGGACAGCCAGTCACAAAAACAGCAAATAATGAACAAGACTGCAGAGACAAGTGTCTGCAAGTGAACTGGTTTATCTGCGTTGCCTACAACTACAAATCAGCAGGCAACGAAAACTGTGAATTTTTAGCTGAAGGCATAGAAACTGCCACGGCAGCAGTCAGTGAAGGGTGGAGCTATGGCACCCGACCTAGCTGTGCTGGTAAGTAAACCATCAATTTTTTCAGTTTCCACTCTCTCACTCTACCTGGTGCGTACCAGCGTTTCTCCTTTGTGAAAGTACCTCCTGTCTATATAATACCGGGAGGTTTATCATTGCATTAGTTATGTTATTTTTAATCTATATTTAATCACAACTCCTCTTACTTTGTATCTTCAAACAACCGAAATGGTCATTCAATGACTTGCAAATTTTTAAAACTGTAAGCTGTTAACAATTCAGCAGCACTAACTGACTAACTAACCAACCAACCAACCAACCAACCAACCAACCAACCAACCAACCAACCAACCAACCAACCAACCAACCAACCAACCAACCAACCAACCAACCAACCAACCAACCAACCAAACAACCAACCAACCAACCAACCAACCAACCAACCAACTAACTAACTAACCGAGTCAAAGAATTTTTACAGCGTGTGTAGAGATCGCTCACACAAAAGCAATATAAAGTGTTACACTTGTGAAGTAGTGAAATGGTGGCTCAGGAAAGACTCACTAAAGCTACAAGCTTCTGTCAGTGTAACACCAAACTATTTACTGAAGTACCAATCGTACCTCATGAATGACCTTATTATTCCTTATAACCGACATCTACCATAATTGATGTCTTTTGAGAGCAGCCAAAGATAATCTATGTGCTAAGCGAAATAACCTCTTCTGCAGTATAAGACACAGTAACTACTTCTGCAGAAATATGACACAATGACTTCTTCAGCAGAGATGTAACACAGTGACTTCTTCTGCAGAGATGTAACACAATGACTTCTTCAGCAGAGATGTAACACAGTGACTTCTTCTGCAGAGATATGACAAAATGACTTGTTCTGCAGTGGTGACACCATGGTATGACACAATGGTGTGACACAATGGTGTGACACAATGGTATGACACAATGGTATGACACAATGGTGTGACACGATGGTGTGACACAATGGTATGACACAATGGTGTGACACAATGGTGTGACACAATGGTATGACACAATGGTGTGACACAATGGTGTGACACAATGGTGTGACACAATGGTGTGACACAATGGTGTGACACAATGGTGTGACACAATGGTGTGACACAATGGTGTGACACAATGGTGTGACACAATGGTGTGACACAATGGTGTGACACAATGGTGTGACACAATGGTGTGACACAATGGTGTGACACAATGGTGTGACACAATGGTGTGACAAAATGGTGTGACACAATGGTGTGACACAATGGTGTGACACAATGGTGTGACACAATGGTGTGACACAATGGTATGACACAATGACTTCTGTTGCAGGTATCTGGAACCCATGGGTGAATGTTGCTGGTAAAAGAGCGAGCAGCAACACTCAGACAGTCAAGGCTAACCTGAGGTCATGTATGGCTGACTGTTTGATCAATAAAGCTGTCTTTGACCAAGGCTTGTGTCGGTCCATAGGTAAATCCCAGCACCTGGACAAGTGTGACCTCTCAGAGAGCAGGTCAGATGACCCAGGAGCTTCTCTAGAAAGCAGCAGCAACTACCTTTACTTCAACAGGCCATCTTGGTACTTGGGTAGGTGCTCATAATGTGGTTAGTGAAACATAGAGAAGCTCTGCTCTTCTCCCTTTACTTGGCTAGCAACTAATTGCCCTGCGTAAGACTGTCACAAGCTGCAGTTCAGGTCTCCTACTGGATTTTTACAGCACACGGTGATTATTTTTGGTTTATGTAGATGACTCTCCCGGAGCTACAAATACTAACATTGTGGACAGGGGAGCTAACTCCGATGCCCTTTACCTTCTAATATCTTACAAGATACCGATAGATGGACACGTTGTGGCCTGGCAGTACCACATTGGACACAATGAAACTGCTTGTATTTCATTCGCTGGTGTATGGAGGGAAACGGACTCCACCTATGAGCTGGTTACACAAATCAGGCTGCAACCTACTGAGAGTGAAAATGGATGGACAAAGTTCCGGTACACATACGATTCTGTAACCTTGGTCCGTGAAGGAGACTTCCTTGGCATACATGTGAAGAGTGATGGTACGTGCAAAGGCAATCTCATATCCTCAAGGGAAGGAGAAGATACAGACCCAATAGCTTATGTGTATCCACAGCCCTACAAGCTCAACGAGCTCTCCCCTATCGCCATCGACTCAGATAGAGACGAGGAAAGAGCTTCTGCATCAATCAAAGCATTTGTCGCAGGTAAAGCACAAGTAATGTGCCTATGTACTCAGCCTATCTGTCAAATGGGGCCACCTGATTGGTTATGATGTGTTTATTGCATAGCGTTTCATGTGTACATATATCAACAGGTTTGATCACCATGAACAGACCAATGACAGAGCACAATACATCTACGCCAGCCAATCATGTAACTGTTACATGGAGCCAACCCGAGGGAATACATGACAGATATCATATAGGAGCTGGCTATGTGAAGATCACCTGTGCAACAGACAGTGACTTTGTCAACCTAGTAGAATGCTATCCATCACCCGTACCTATAGAGCAGCTTGGGACAGAGCTGAGTCTACCAGACATAAGGACCCCATACTATTCTAGGCTGTACATAGTGAGGAATTACTATGGCAGAGAGCTGGAACAGAGAAGAACATCAGATGAATTCTTGTATGTAAACAACGGCAGTAGCTTCTGTGCAGGTGGGTGACATAAGCTTGCTGCCAATGGCGCCTGATAAACAAACAGTTGACTGACCTTGCATTCTTTCAAGAACCTCACATTACTTGGGTTTTTCTTCTGGTCCCTGCCAACTCTCTGAGTTGTCTTCTCTCTAGTTGAAACCTTAAAATTTTCATCCACCATTTACTCTTTGGTACCATTTACTCTTTGATACCATTTACTCTTTGGTACCATTTACTCTTTGATACCATTTACTCTTTGGTACCATTTACTCTTTGGTACCATTTACTCTTTGGTACCATTTACTCTTTGGTACCATTTACTCTTTGGTACCATTTACTCTTTGATACCATTTACTCTTTGGTACCATTTACTCTTTGGTACCATTTACTCTTTGGTACCATTTACTCTTTGGTACCATTTACTCTTTGGTACCATTTACTCTTTGGTACCATTTACTCTTTGGTACCATTGACTCTTTGGTACCATTTACTCTTTGGTACCATTTACTCTTTGGTACCATTTACTCTTTGATACCATTTACTCTTTGGTACCATTCACTCTTTGGTACCATTTACTCTTTGGTACTATTTACTCCTTGGTACCATTTACTCTTTGGTACCATTTACTCTTTGATACCATTTACTCTTTGGTACCATTCACTCTTTGGTACCATTTACTCTTTGGTACTATTTACTCTTTGGTACCATTTACTCTTTGGTACCATTTACTCTTTGATACCATTTACTCTTTGATACCATTTACTCTTTGGTACCATTCACTCTTGGTACCATTTACTCTTTGGTACCAGATCGGAAAATAAAAGTAGTGGATTTGGCCTATAGAAAAAGCCACTCCAGAAAAATAATTCTAAATGGTTGACTTTACTTTCTGTGGATGTTTTTGTGATGCAAAATGAATCATAGCAGTCAAATGAGTGAAACTATACACAAAGGTTATAAACCAAGATTGTTAGCTTGACTACTATTGTAGAAAGAGAAAGGCTTGCAGACAGTGAAGTGATAGTAGTAGACAGTGTGGGCTCAGACACTGAAAAGTATACAAAACTGTACATTTCTGTTCCTTCACTGGTGAGTTGAGTACAGCACATCAACTTTGTACTTTTTACAACTGTATCCGATTGTGTCAATAACACCTATGTTCAGGTCACTTCCTGTCCGTATCGCTGTTCATTATTTCTCTGTGTTGCATCACAGTGTAAACCTGAGACACAGTCCCTTGTGTCGAAGTATTGATATCAATTAGGGAGTTGTCTTCTCTTGAAGTAGGAATAACTCGGTGAAATATTAAAAAGCATGCAAATAACTGATCCAGGCCACTGAGTTATCACACATTTAGGTCATATTTTGTATAACATTTACAAAATGAAAAAATTATTATAGAGACGCAATATATAAATGGCATTCAGTCAAGTGTACTTTATGCAACCACATATGAAAAGTCAGCATCAGGTGGTGTGTTTGTAGAAAAATGATCACTGCGTGAGCAGCGTTAATCTGACCAATGGTCTAGAGGTGCTGCCTAATCTAGATAAAGCCTCCATCTGGAACGTCACTGTTGATCAAACAGAAGGTTTTACACTGACAGTGTCTGTGCTGCTAGTAGATGGATATAGTACCGTGGTATGGAGCAGAGAATACCCAGCAATAGCTGGTACGTTATCTAACATGCATGTTGGCATTCTTTGCTTTAACATATTATATGGGGGTCACATGATATGTGCAATGACCTCCTACAGTCACAGTGTGTGAAACAATGTGAACACTTGCTTTCTACCAGCGCATTAATGATAACCTTGTAGTCCCTGCACCTGCTGGGGAGCAGACAACTCCAGCTGAGCAGACAACTCAGACCCCTCTAGTAACTGGTCTAATCGTTGCACTGGTTGTCCTATCAGTGGGGTTTCTTTCTATAATTGTTGTCATCTGCTTGTACTACAGAAGAGCTCTCCACAGGTGCGTACCTCTGCAATACCACTCCTTAGTTACTCTACCACAAAATTGTTTGGTTTCACTGCAACACTTGGTCATACTGTGCTTGTTGCATCCCAGTATTTGCTGCATAGAAATATAACTAATTCATTCCGGAAAAAATGCTTTGACTAGGAGTTGTGCCCTCCTGATCAAACATGCGGTCGTTCTGTAAAAGAATAGGCCCATCCTTTGAGCAGGGAAGCTTTAAGTAGTGACAAAGGTCATTTACAAATAAAATGTTTCAATTCAAGCCTACAGAATTGAATACCAACAGGCATGTCCTGTCTCGTTGTATGTGGCAGCGAGAGCTTGACTACTCCAATATGTCTGTTACAGAGTAACCCTGCAGGCACAAGTAGCGGCTAGCAATGGCCGCACCACCCGAGAGCACTTTGGTAAGTAGTCATTTACACACAATAATATCCACACTTTTGTGTCAGCAATTGATCTCCACAAGCAGCGATGCTTCGTCAAAACTTTTGTAGCTTGCTCAACATAATTCTCTGCTAAGTCGACTGCAAAAAGCTGCCTACTTTAGGTAAATACATCACTTTGTGATACATTTATCTGCCAAAGTCAATTTCGAAAGATGAACATTTGCAAACACAGGTATATGATAGAGTTAGCAATACTATTCAGTGTATTTTACTGCCTTATGTTTTCTGTTATCTGTTATAGAAGCAACTGAATATGCAGAGATGACTCCAGTGAGTGTAGACAACCACCTATATGAACAGCCAACCAATGGTAGGCAGCCAACCAATGGTAGGCAGCCAACCAATGGTAGGCAGCCAACCAATGGTAGGCAAGACAAAGCTGATACTGGACGAGGGAAGTGTGCACCTCTCCCAACTACTACTCATGAATATACGTATGATACTTACAACACTACAGAAGACTACCAAGTGCCTACCTAACATATATACCTCTATGTATGCAGCTCTATGAATATGAAACTATGTATACAACTCTATGCAATGGAAATTCTGGCATAGCCTTATTTATAAAACATATTGTTCACTCTATTTATTCATATCAAGTATTTCTCTGAAATAAAACAGCACCTGAAGCTTATTGAGGCAGCGGAGGGAAGGTGAGCATTTCATTTCAATATTTTGAGTGAAGAAAACACTGGCTATCTGTAGCTATGTCACGGGCTATCTGTAGCTGTAGGTACACGAGTTTTAATCTCCATGAAAACTACAGTACTGGCATTCTTAAGCCAGCCAATGCAAATTGCACAAAATAATCATTGAAACAAAATAATTTTTTTCAAGTGTCTGAACTACCAGAGCTCACATGGGAATAAAACAACTTTCTTGATAGCCTCACTTTTGAGTTAACATGTTCATGGCTTACAGACTATTGGGATCAATTTTATTGGCATTTAGAGCTGATTTTATACAAAGTGCACTCCATGCTGCCAGCTACTATGTAGTTTTTTCTACAGTTAAAACTGCCTCCAGGGACTGCCAACCGCTCTTTGCTATTCTGGATCCTATTGAACAACAATCCCTGAACAACCCAACAATTGTTTGCTGTATCACATTATTTACTGATACTTGCCTGTTTCTACTGGTACTTGCCTGCTTCTACTGATACTTGCCTGCTTCTACTGATACTTGCCTGTTTCTACTGTACTTGCCTGTTTCTACTGATACTTGCCTGTTTCTACTGGTACTTGCCTGCTTCTACTGATACTTGCCTGCTTCTACTGTACTTGCCTGCTTCTACTGATACTTGCCTGCTTCTATTGGTACTTGCCTGCTTCTACTGATACTTGCCTGCTTCTACTGGTACTTGCCTGCCTCTACTGATACTTGCCTGCTTCTACTGGTACTTGCCTGCTTCTACTGTACTTGCCTGTTTCTACTGGTACTTGCCTGCTTCTACTGATACTTGCCTGCTTCTACTGTACTTGCCTGCTTCTACTGATACTTGCCTGCTTCTACTGGTACTTGCCTGCTTCTACTGATACTTGCCTGCTTCTACTGGTACTTGCCTGCCTCTACTGATACTTGCCTGCTTCTACCGGTACTTGCCTGCTTCTACTGTACTTGCCTGCTTCTACTGATACTTGCCTGCTTCTACTGTACTTGCCTGCTTCTACTGTACTTGCCTGCTTCTACTGATACTTGCCTGTTTCTACTGATGCTTGCCTGCTCCTACTGATACTTGCCTGCCTCTACTGGTACTTGCCTGCCTCTACTGGTACTTGCCTGTTTCTACTGATACTTGCCTGCTTCTACTGGTACTTGCCTGCTTCTACTGATACTTGCCTGCTTCTACTGATACTTGCCTGCTTCTACTGGTACTTGCCTGTTTCTACTGATACTTGCCTGCTTCTACTGATACTTGCCTGCTTCTACTGATACTTGCCTGTTTCTACTGATACTTGCCTGCTTCTACTGATACTCGCCTGTTTCTACTGATACTTGCCTGCTTCTACTGATACTTGCCTGCTTCTACTGATACTTGTATAAGGAGAGATGGGCCTTGGAAGGTTTAACTGGTGGGTCTTTGGGCTGAGTTGTCTTTGGTACTTGTTGAACCCATAGTCAAACTCAGCTGCAGAGTTGTTGTTGTTATCGGTTATTGACCTGTCAGTGTCTGCTGTCGGTCTGGAATATCAGTGATCATGTCTTACAATTTTATCGGAGCCGCTTAACTGTACTCTGTAAAATCTGGGTGAAAGCTGTTTGGTAATAACTCCTATCCGATACTTTTCCTTGTGAATCCCTAAGTCTCTTACTACAGTTCTTTCTTTGCTTTTTGATGGGTTTTTTTAATGTTTGTGGTATTAAACTGTGCTTTCTTTTGTTTTCATTCTTTTTCTGGTACTATTGCATGGTCTGGTTGGGACAGGGGTAAATGTTGAGATACTATTTACCTGGTGTTTTGTCCGAACATTCCAAATACAGGTGAAGTAAACGTTTGGCATGTTGGGGCACTTCTAAATGCTTACTGCTCACACCAGAAGTCATTCAGCACATTTCACCATCGACTCATCCTTGCCATTTGATCTTGATGCTTATGGAGAGGTGGTGCTGTGTTTGAACTCCCAAATGCTTGGAAGCTTTGAGAAATTTGAAAATGGGAATTGGGGCCCGTTTTCAAAGTGCAATAGTTGTGGTATGCCATATCAGGTAGTTGCATTTTTATACACTTCTACAACTGTGTCTGCTTCAACTTTGTCTGCTTCAACTTTGTCTGCTTCAACTTTGTCCAATCTTTGAACTTCAAAGAAGTCTGATAAATACTCAACAAGTATCAAACATTGACACTCATCAAAGCTGAAGATGTCTAACTCAACATTGACCAACCTGAGCTATGCATGTGGTGGCTACAGAGAGTTTCTTTTTGCTGATAAGTGACATCCACCTGAAATGTAGTGCATTGCTCTATGTATTGACAAACATTTTCAGCCATGTTTGGCCAGAATATTGCGTTCCTGGCTTTTCATAACATTGCAACTGTTCCTTGATAGCTAGGAGGAAGGCAAGTCAACAAAGATCAGTTCGAGTGTCTGAGGTATGGCAATTCTGGTTCCTTCGAAAACCAAGTCATCTGGTATCCGAACTCATCTCTAAATATCCAAAAACATTTTAGTGTGTCTTCCAGTTCCATGCTAGTAAGAAAACCACCTACTGGCACTCGTACCAGCCAGTTTTTGAAGCAAGCTCTCTTCGCTGTTTTCACTGAAGAACACAGTATTTACTGTCTGACACATACTTATCAGTGGATATCACTGCCGGAGTGAAAGTGGATGTGGTATTGTGCGGCTAGGATACTGAAGAAATCATCGTTGAGAGGACCTAAGCAGTTACAAGCAATGATGCTAGCAATGATGCTAGTAGCATTGCAATGATATGCCATAATGGTTGTCCAGAAGCCCAGAGAGGTCTGTACCAAACCAAGAATATATGTTTAAGGAATATGTGTTGACTGGAAACGCATATTCCTTACAGATCTATTCTTTGTGTGCTACAGACTTCTCTGGGCTTCTGGACAACATGTCTGCTGCTACTTGTTCAGTTACCAGTTTGTATTCTACCATTATGGTATATCCCTGCAATGCTAACATCATTGCTCGCAACCTCTTAGGTGCTTTCAACAACCATTTCATTAGTATCGTTTCCAAAGGCTGGTGTTCTGGGTGTATTTAGACATATCGGTGTTTAAAAACATATTGAGCAAACTGTATATGGCAAAAGTTTTAGCTGCACATTCCAACTCTATTGATGTATAGATTTTTTCACCGTTTGTCAGGGACCTTGAGGCATAAACAGCAGGCTGTCGTTCTTGCATCCAAACCGCACCGAGCCCCACTGTAGTGGCATCGATCCATCCATCAATATTGAAGTATAGTGCACTGGGCGGTTTTCTCTTTTAAAATTCCAAAGCCCGCTGTAACTGTGAGATCATGCTTGGCGTTAGGGGCGGTCGGTGTGTTAGCGTGGTGGGCCAATTTGGTGCTTTACCCAGTAAGGCTAGCTCTGCTTACGAATAGCAATTAAAACTTTCTTAGCTTAGATAAAGCTATATACATGCTTATGTGACTGAGCATGTTTCGCTCTAGAACTTTTCTCACTAGTCATCTGGCCTTTGGATAGATCACACATCTGCTCATAGCATCTCTGGATTTATGTGTTATGATCTGACTAGTCACTCGTTTGTCTACGTCTGTTAAATCCTCGTAATGTGTAAGTCACAGCTACAAATGTACATGTATTTGTTTTATGTCGAACTATTAGCGAGGTATACTTCATTTGTTAACTTTTCATTTGATGTACATATACATTCTGTACTTGTTTGATGTGATAATTGCCTGCCACGATAACAAACCGACCGCCCCTAATACAAGCGCGATCTCACGATTACAGAACTATTAGTAAAGATTTTTAGGACTCAGAAAACTGTTCTCTTGTCTTTACAGTCTCTTGACTTTACAGTCTCTTGGATAGTTTATACTCAAAATTTTATATGGCGTTGAATGGAACAATTCATTAATGTTATCGTAGTAGAGTTTACTGACTACTACTGGACACGACTACTATCTGACTGACTACCGGCTGTACAAGGTCTTAACTCCTGCCCTGTACGCCCTTCACACTATCCTGCCAATCCAGTCAACACTGGTGTAGCAGGGTAAATCTGCTCCGAAAGGCCTGACAGGTATTTAAGCCGGTCAGTGGCTGCTGCAACTCCAGAATAATCCAAGTAAAAAGAAAGATGTAACATGTATCACATGTATTTACAACTGAGCTCTCTGATTCAAACATCACAATTTATAGATGAGGCAATTTAATATAATACTGTGGGAGATTTGTATGAGAAGTTAGCCGTCCCCGCCCCTCTGTCCACTCCTCTGTCCACTCCTCTGTTCGCTCCTCTGTCCACTCCTCTGTCCACTCCTCAGTCCACTCCTCTGTCTACCCCTCTGTCCACCCCTCTGTCCACTCCTCTGTCCACTCCTCTGTCCACTCCTCTGTCCACTCCTCTGTCCACCCCTCTGTACACTCCTCTGTCTACTCCTCTGTCCACTCCTCTGTCCACTCCTCTGTCCACTCCTCTGTCCACTCCTCTGTCTACTCCTCTGTCCACTCCTCTGTCCGCCCCTCTGTCCACCCCTCTGTCCACCCCTCTGTACGCCCCTCTGTCCACCCCTCTGTCCTACCCTAGAAACTACCCCAGAAACTACCCGTGGCTCTCCCCTACCTGGAGTAATGACCTTGAAGTAGACCCGAAGCCTTTCCCCCTGTCCCATACGCTTATTCCCTCAGATTTGAGGATACCGGCTATACCGGGCCAGTATAGACTCTGTATCCAGCCTATAGAACATATAAAACCCTACCACGGATTAGTACCCCGGGTATCCCGAGTCAGTACCCCGGGCCAGTATTAAAGATGGGTGATAACAGTAGCCCGGGGCCTTAGGAACAGAAAGCCCTTCATTATTTGGATACCGGAGCAGTACAAATGATGGAAACAGAAGCTAGGAAGTAGGAATCCCATATAAGGAGTGGAAGATTTTCACCACCACCAAAAGATCGCGAAAGGAGCCCACAGCCGCTTTGCCATGTGTTTGCTTTACCAATTGGTTCACTGGGTTATTGTGATTTGTATTATCTATTTTAATTTGTGCATATTTTGTATTGCTGTCTGTCATTGGCTCATCCCTAATAAGGGGCGAGATTTCCTTCTTCTCCCAAATAAGGAGCTGCTGCGCATGAGAGAAGACAAAAGTTTTGTGGATTGTGCTAAGTATCCTTATATTGTGTTGCTAAATGGACTTATGGAATAAAGTATTTACTCTTGGAACCCGTGGTGTAGTGAAGCTGAGTCGTGGACCCCGTGAAGTTGTTAGCGTCTCTGAGGAGTGGATGCAGGTGTGTTAGCAATACAGGACACAAATCTATTACCATACAACTGATCATTCAAGCATACATGCAACCAGCCAATTATATAACTAGAATCATTTATTGTCCAATCAAGTAGATTGAGGTAGTCAGTGGATGGAGCCTTTGCCATCTCCTGGTGGTAGTCTCAGCTAGCAATAGTTGATGCTTGTCTGGGTGGGCTTGTCTGCACATCATGTAGGGGTGCACAACTGCTGCAGTTTAACCGCACACTACTCAGGGGGTAACAACTGCCAATTTCTCCCACAGTATATTGTATCTTCTGTAGATAGCATGTAGATTACCAGATGGAACCCCAGCTATTGAGCGTGCCACCCCTACAGCTGTAGACAGATACAATGTAGAACCACTGCTAGAGGGACAACAATATGAACATACAGTAAAAGCCCTACTAACAGATGGAGGTTACGGAGAGACATCTGTACCAACTACCTTCACAACACTGTCTGTGGTAGTACCACCATATAGTACCACTGTGGCATTTGCTGCCTCTATACATTCATCAACTGCTGATACCCCAGCTTCAGCAATTACAGGACTAGTTGTTGGAATCGTCTGCACTTCTATTGTTGCTGTACTTCTCCTTGTTGCACTAATAGCTCTATGGATGAGACATAGAAGGTAACAACTAATATGATGTCTAATAGCATAGGCATGGTCTGCGATACCTCAGTGAATAATAAAATATCAATTATCAACGAAAGAAGACTTGATGCCTAATCTATGTAAGTCATCAATTTTACAAATGCTGGCAGCAGTCAAATAGCTGAATGAACTGGTGCTACATAATAATGCGATGTACACTTCAACTATATAAAAGCTGCTTGCAGTGTTTGACAACCCTGTTATATTATATGAGACATGCTTCAGTGATTATGAATGGACTACTTTAATATTTTCATTCATCAAAGAACAACCAAGTTATTTTGTATATCTGCCCTGGCATTCACTGATGAAAGCTATTACTAACTAGTATATGGGAGTCTCATTTCCCTCTTCGCTTTACTGACGGCTGAGACAGCAACATCATTACAGTGACTTTTATTTTATGTCTGAATAGATGTGAGTATACTTTAGATACCTGCCACAATTGTACCTTACTGTAATGGAAATTGCCTATTACGGCCATTCAATAAGATAGTGTGCATACTGGCTTGATTTGCTAGTAGTGTACACATGAGTGAGCAGTGGGCTGAGAGAGCTAGCTGAACAAGCTTGTTTGGTTGATAGCACAGTACCCTATACAGATGAAGCAGACGATCCAGGGACCCTCTCTCAGTCAAGATTAAGCGCTGAGGATTGCGAGCTATAGACTGATGGTTTGACGTCATCTTATAACTATTTATAATTAACACTCGAATATTGGCGGCTAGCCAGTTCTCAATGCGCCAACTATCTATGTGATTTTTGATGCTTAATCCACCCCTTTATGAATCATATTTCTATTGCGCTAGCTAGTAGTTAAGCCAATTATATGCTATTATTTTTAACTACTATCTTTTCCTATAAATAGCGAGGCAGTTTGCCCAACGCTCAGAGTGGAGTTTGATTTGCTTAGAGTTAGTCAGAACTAGTTTTAGCTCAGGCTGAGATAGTATCTAGTCTATAAGTGTCAGCAATTGCTTAGTGTTGGATCTGAGAAGTCAAGTTACTGTATGCTTATAAGGACTATTTATCCGGCAAGCTTTTGTGTTCTACTTATAAATTATTATTAATCTGAAACACGTGTATTTAGTGAGGACGGTTGCCTGTTTCACTATTCGCGTACCTTATCAACCGGATTTGTCTGCCATATAGACCTTCTACAACAGAGAGCCTATACTGTGAGAGATTTGTATGAAGTACCCACCCTCACCCCCACCCCCACCCCATACCCCCCAACCCTTGCTGTCTACACCCCCTAAACATAACCTACAACCCCTTCTCCTTTCCCCTACACGCCAACTACCCCCACGAAATCAAGCCCCAAAGACCTAGACCCTGTGTAGACACGATGCCACACCTAAAAACTACCCCGGGTTACCCGGGGTCTACCCCGGGTCAGCTACCCTGGGCCTGGATAGAAAGAGGGTGGAAGAGGTAGCCCGGGATCTAAGCTACCTAATGCCCCAATCAGGATTCAAATCGGACAACTACGAAGCCCAGGAGAGCAGGCCAAGTACAAGCATGTCCTAATAAGGAATGGAAAAATACCAGCATGCCCTAATAAGGACTGGAAGATTACCAGCTACAGAAAAAGAGCGGCAACAAGTGCCCAGAGCAAAGCACCATGTGCTCAGGACTTTAATTGGATAACTTTATAAACAATCTTGTATACTGCATTGTGATTTGTTTGTATTTACTATTATGTTATATGGTTGGCTCACCCAAATAAGGGGGTGAGTTTTCCTCCCCTTCTTCTATAAAAGGAGCTTTCTTGTGTGATTTGAGGCAGAAGTCTTGTGGAGTTGCTAAATACCATTATATCTTGCTAAATGGATTGTGCATAAATAAACCTTTGTCATTGTGTGTTTGGGTCTAGGACCCCGTCAGTTGGTAGCATTAATTCGGAGTGATCCCGAAGTGACATACAGAAGTTGTTGCAGTGACCCCGTTGTGTCTGGTAGCCAGTGTAAAAACTACTACAATACTACCATACCGGTAGCTCCTACTGTTCGTATCGACTGCTTTCCACAGAGAGCCTATGCTACCAGTCTATTTGCACTCTGTATTACCGTACCGCTATTATCATACAGCACAGGCGTCTTTCTAACAGTTGTCAGTGGAGCTAATTTCGAGGCCCTAACGAAATCCTTTACATTATTTCTAATATAAATCGTATTGTATTATATTATATTACATTAGGATGTACTATATCACCATATAACTATATCACATTACATATTATATAATACTGATGGTTGAAATCTAAGCTAATTAGACAGTCAATAGGTCAGCAAACTCGTCTATCTCATTTGTATATCCAGTTTCTGCTATCTAACCGTCATTTTGTACTTATACACAATCTGGTGTTTCTTTCAACTTTGGTACCTAAGATACTTTCTAGTTTTTGTGTAACAACTCTCTAGTTGTCAATATTACCTGGCATATCAGCAGTTAGCCAGTCAGCAATGTTTCATAACTCACCGCTAAAAAATAACAGAAGTTGTTTGTTGTTTTTGTTTGTTAATATTAAACTGCATCAGTTGCTACTGTATGTCGCCACAATATGTTACTGTATGTTACCACAATATGTTACTGTATGTTACCACAATATGTTACTGTAGTGGATTTCAGTGCTCTACTACTTATCCACTGAGCAGTTCCTCTCCTTAGAGTGACTCTGCGCCGGTATGGCACTTCCAACTAGTGCAAAAAATAGCTTCTACTTCCCAACTGCGGTGAGCCCTCGGCTCAAGCATACAACATAGTACTTTCAAGTAGTATACATTCATACTAAGCAGAATAAATGGTAGCATCAATGATGTAGTAGATTTGAGTCTTCTACCACTGACACAACGGCTTCCACTCTATGTACACTCCTAGTACACACACCTCTCGCATTCCAAACACCCGAAGTCTGCTCCGAAATAGACTCTGGCTACTCCACGGGATTCACAACCCAGACACACTACACCGATGTTCAGAAGATAAATACTTTAGTACACAAATCTGCTTAGCAATACGCTATAAGTACTGTACAAAATTCACTAGACTTCTAATCTCCTTCTATAGGATGATATCAAAAGCCAGGTAAGCCAATCATACACAACAAAACAAGTAAAGCACAAATCACAACATGCAATAAGTAGTAATATATGAGCAGATCTCCCTACCAAGTGTTTTTTTGTGGATTGGACCTTGGAGTTGAGACAATGGGTTACGGCGTTGGATGAATTCGCCGAGTTTATATTGTATTTTACTTGAGGGGTACTTGAGTGGCATTTGAGTGGCATTTGAGTTTTGATTATTATTTTACTTAATTTGAACTTATATGGTATATAAATTTTGAATGTATGGCATTTAAGTTTTGATAATTTCTTTTCATAACTCGAACTCATATAGCATCTTGAGAGAGAGGAGAGAGGAGATGTATCTACCTTGAATAAATTCATTGATTAAAAGCGAATCAATGTATGGCTATATACATTTATTACATAATAAGTAGGGGTAAAATCTCCTCATATAATATAGCTAGATACATAATTCGAACTCATATATACATTGAATGCTATAAAATATATCAGATGATAAAGTTAAATATTCATCTATTCTTTATCGATATTTATAAGGATGATGAAAGATTTTTTGTATTTTATATACATATATATATAGTTATAGTAACTGTGGTAAAAGAAGTCTATTATGAAGGTTTTTATTTAAGCCAAAGTAGGCTCGGTAGATACTCCATCAGAACACACTCGTCTTTTAGCATAAAAATATGTGAGACCTCGTTTTATTTGGTTGTATGTCAACATTTTTTGATCCTTTACTACAAATCCTCGATTTTTACCCATAAACGACTTTTTTGTGTTCAATACATTTAGATAACTGTCTTTGTTCAATTGATTAATTCGTTTGTTCAAACCTTTTGAGCTAAACTTGTTTCCTTTTTCTCCCCAGCAGTAATAGGATTTAGAGTTAAGTGCAACAATTCCATCTCCGGTAAATTCCTCTTTAAACAGCCCAGGTGTTCTTTTTCCGTGTTTTAGTACTTTTTCACAACAGTCTTGCGTGCTCCATTCTAAACCCATTGTTTTGGTTCTTAAAAACTCATCCCTATGTTTGTCACAGTATGGGCGCGGAAACCAATCACCATATTCATTGTAAAACTCTTTTTTCATACTTGGTTTTACCAGTGTTTCTAATGTTCCGCTCAATGCCATGTATGCGCTATCTGTATCCATTTCAACATATTGGAAATCACTTCTGTCAATATATCTATAAATAAAAAGTTTGTTTCGATTTCAATTATTTGGAAGTTTTACTTACTTACACATAATAATGGTAGGGAATTAGGTTTCACTTACTTATCCATAAAGTCGTAGTAAAACTGTAGCATTCTCAGTTTAGCATACTGTAGCACAGAGAAACCCAAGTGTACTGGAACATTCATAGTTAGCTGAAATGATGGTGATACTGATTAGCAAAGTAAACTTGTGGAATATAAATTTTGAATTGCAAAATAATTGTTTTAAAACTTACTAGCTGTTTACAGGTTACGATTTCATAAAAATCATCTGCTATCTCTTCCATGGCGATAAATTTGTTTCCTCTGATACGAAATGAAGCTTTTCTGGCGCCTTCGATGAACTTGATGGTGGTATGTTTTTCTTTATCAGTGATTGTTTTTCCATAAGCAGCATTTCCTACCAACTTGCTAGTAGTAGCGAGTAATTCTTGACTAGGGTCTGCATCTCCCATTCTCCTAGCGTCTGAAACCGATGTTCCAAAAGCTTCAAAAGCTTTTCTAGGAATATATTCTATTAGCTGATAAACTTTGGTGACTTTCAATCCTTGTTTCAAGTACCATTTCAACAAAGGACTCATTAGCAATATCTTATCTCCGTACATACTTCCAACTAATGAGCGTTGAGGAGTCTTTAAAAACCCTTCGGCTTCAGCAAAGACTTTCATTTCATCGCTCAAGTGTTCTCTGGTTAACATCGTATTTTTAAAAATCGGAGGCATTTCGGAGAACTTTTCTTCCTCTTCCTCAGGAACTTCGATGTCACATTCAACAAATCCGAAGAATTCTTCTGATTGAACTCTCTCCAACACTTCTTCTTGATTCAGCTTTTTTTCAAGTATTTTAGGGTAGAAAGAATTGTAAAACGTGTTGACAAATTTTTGTAAATTTGTATGAGTTTTTACACGCTTCATCCAGTCACACTCCCAAATCGAGATTACAGTGTAACCTAATGCTCGAAGATATTCTTCATTTTCCATCGTAGTTTTAAACAGATTTGCTTTTGATTTTCTTCCAGTAGCTTGAAGCTCTTGTTCTTTAGCGTTGTTATAAGAGCAGTCGTGTCCATGCCAAAAACATCCGTGGAATTGAAAGACATGACGATTTTCAACACAGAAACCATCAACTGGTAATCCTCGCTGTCCGAGAGTAACTTCTCCTCCATTGAGCTGATGTCTGATATTGATTTTTTTTGAGAACATTTGGAACTGTAACCAGCTATGAGCTATCTTGCTAAATTTTACTGGTTCAGCGACAAAGGAGTTTTCGATTTTTCTTCTTCGAGGATAGCCAGTAGGCATTGATTGCATCATACACCATAAATAGAGCGCATTTGCATCAACTCCATAGATTCTATCACAAATCTTTGCTTCTTTTCCCAACCAATGTTCTCTAATTTTAGTTATACCTTTTTCGTGATATCTATGCATCACTAGACTTGGTCCACCAACTATATTTTTCTTTATTAGAGGATAAAGTTCTGCATTGCAGTTGTCAAGCAGACAAATTGGGAGAGTCTGACGAAACGAGTTACCAAGTTCATCAAAATTCAAGTATGTAGAGAGGTATGGAGGGGGTGGTTGAGGTGCTTTGTTAAACATCCATCGAATCGCTAATCCTGGTAAAGATATACCATCTTTTAACATATCAATCCCATGCTCTCTGTAGATTGATCTTTGTCTTTCCAACGCTTGAACAAATGGTTTTACATCCAAGTTGTTGTACCATTTTAAAAAATCCCTCATTGTCTTCATGTCGTTATTTTTCCATGCTTCTTGACAAATTATGTACTCTTCTTCACTGATATTCTTTTGTTTTAAAGAACTGTAAAAAGCTTCTCTTGGAGGTAGATGTTCTTGATTAAGTTGTTCCAAGTCTTTCATCCATTCATAAGGAAAAAATCCTTTTCCGGCTTCACATTTGTATGCTTTGAGATACATTTCATAGCTATATCCAGGAGCGATGAAGTTTGTACAATCTAAAAACAAAAAAGATCCTATTCCGATAACAGGCATCTTGGTTCCTTTTTTTATAACAAAATCAAAATCTGTGTCGGAGACATCTTTCAATTTTTGAAGCAGTTTTCCTTTCATCACATTGACATCGTAAGTCTGTGAATTGAAACCTAGAATAGGGAGTTTTTTCATATAGCTGTACAAATCATCCAGAACTTTTTCAGCTCCTGTTCTACGTCTGAAACGATTTTTTTCAAAATCACTACGAAACTTTTCTTCAGCTTCTTCCAGTCGTTGTAATTCACCTTCTATCTGTTTTATGATTCGCGAAAATTGTTTTTCCAATCGGCTATATGATTCTTCACTAATATCATCCAAGTATTCAATGAACTTTCCAACGCATTCATCATCATCCCCATTATTGACAATACAACGCGGGTTGTTGAAGCCTGGTACATTTGAACAAATTGAAATACTTAAAAGTTTATGCTCATTCGTGTAAATGGTTGTGTCTGTATCTCGACCTTTTTCGTAATTAGGTAACAAACACTCTATGTCAAATGTTGCAAAAAATGGATAGTATCTCAAGGAATCATCTGACCCGATATCTATCCCGAATTGAACCTTCAGTTTGTCGAATATTGTAGCAGTAGGACTGTATTGTCCTCCAGAAAACTGCATAGTTGTTGCCTCTGAGATTGAACATCTGTGTCTTTTCAGATTCCCCAATCTATCATAACAAGTAGAACAGGTTGGACATCTGTAGGCTTTGACATACCCTTCCAAGTTTGTAATAAGACTGAAGTGATTGATATAAAGATCCAAATATAGATTCTCCTTATAACTGGAGTTTGAATTCCAAATAACTGTTGAAGTCATATCATCATTTAAAGAAAACACTGTTATCTTCAGTTGAAATGCTCGCTCCAAAAGCAATAAATCAGCTTCTGTCACTCCTTTCCCATCACACCTTTTACCACTATCACCATAGATGAAACTATGATATTGTTGTTGGTACTCCTTCACCTCCTTAATTATCGGATCTTTTGCAATTCCACCGTTTTTTTGTAGTTCTTTGTGTAATGCTAGACATCTAAAAAAACAAAGATTGTCGGTAATTCGTTTTCCTTTTGTGTTTTTTAACATGGTTCGTATGTGTCTGTTGTTAAGGAGGTGAGAGGGTAAATGCTCTGGTGGTGATCCAACTTTTCCCATTCCGAGTAGTTTGTAGAAATAAAACGAAATGTTTGTGATCAACATCAATCTCCAAGTCGTATTTGGTCTCCGTCTCAAGCTATTTGTACGATGATCAGTCTCCATAACATCAACAAAGAAGTCATCAAGATCTCCTTCAGTTTCAATCAGTTTAGCTTTTGGATATACAGTAGCATTGTTTGATGATGAGTGAAAGTATCGGAGTTCACCATCATTTTTATTTTCTAGTATACAACCTACGCTACAGTTGACTTTTGCTCTCGAGCTCAATTGTCTCCAAACTTTTTTTAGCAATTCTAACACTCTTGAATCATGATAGTCATTTTGGTAGGTATCAGCTTGGTCTCTTGTAATCCCATCCCAAAGTCTTACATTTAAAAGTTCTATGACTTTTCCAGCTCTATGTTTCGTTTTCATAGCTCCCCAATATCTAGCTATCAAATCATCCCATTCTTCATCTTGAAAAGTTGGAGCTGTGCTATCATCAACAATACCTAGGGTTGATGCTCGGGTAGGTCTTTCAAAATTTAAATCTTCCATTTCTTCTTCTTGTTCTTCCTCTTGTGCTTCTTCCTCTTCTTCTTCTTCTTCTTCATTTTCTATCATTGGATCATTCTCATTTTCTTCAACTATCTCCTCCACATCCGGCTCTATATCTTGAGCTATTATGCTAGTCTTTGGTGGTGAAGGCTCAGCACCAAATCCTATTTGATTGATTGTTTCATCGGGTAAACGAAAACAAATGAGATTTTCTTCTAACCATTTCCAATTGGGGGAAATTTCAGGGTTTTTTTCTTCTACATTCTCCTCCTGATAATTTAAACTTTGTCTACAATAGAAATGTTAACACATAATAGTTGTTCTATAAAACATTCACATACATTTTATATAAAATGTAACAGAAGAAAAAAATCACTTAAACACCATTATCAATTAATTTTTAAAATGGAATTAGGAAAAAAGACTCAAACATTATTATTAGTTAAGTTTTTAAAAACTTACTGTGTACTATGACATGAATTCCCAACTCCCTCTTTTACATTAATTCTCTGATATTCTGAGTCCTGTCTACAATAAAGAGATAACGCATTATTTTTGCTGATTCATGAGATGAGTATAAGAAAAAAGCAAAAAAATTACTCTACTAATGTTATTAATTTATGATTTTAAAAACTTACTGCTTATCAAAGGCTATTGTATTTTCAGTAGTTGCTGAAACTTGAAAAGTCGAAGGTTTGTCTTGAAAAGCATTTTCAAGTTCCATCTCCATTTCATTTTCATATTCAGCATTGCATTCATCATTCATGTATTCATTATCAGCGTTTGAAAAACCGATATCATTTTGATTTTTCATGAGCCATTCCCATTCCTTATGTATGTCTACATCAGTATCATCCTCTTCTGTTTCCATAGCACTATAATAACAATAAAATCATTACTTTTTAATAGAAGTGACAATAGCACATAAAAAGGTAAGTTAAATGTCTCAGCTAATAAATTTTACCTTGTGAATAAAACTCCTAGTAGTCAGTTGGTATATTATATAGTAGATGTTGAGGCTTCAGTTACTGTTGTTAGAACGAGTGATTTATTATGTGAAAGCATTACTTTTTAAGTAGACAAAAACTTAAGTGAGATAATTAAGGCGGATAATTAAGTCTTAGCTTCAATGAAAATTTTCAAATTCACACAGAAAAACTTTTAATAGTCAGTGGATGTAGTAGTAGATGTTGCTCCTCCGATCACTGTTGTAGAACTGGATGCTTTCTGTGTGAAAACAGTGGCTCTTAAATAGGTAAAGCTGCACTGGTTGAACTCTATGAATACCAACCTTCTTTATAATATAACTATGAATCAGAATTTTGTCCACGCGAAAACCAATGCTTTCGCGGGAATAAATAATTTATTTTCACGCGAATAGAAACTGTTGCTTTCGCGGGAATACAAATTTTATTTTCACGCGGATACAAACCAATGCTTTCGCGGGAATAAAAACTTTATTTTCACGCGAATGGAAACAATTGTTTTCGCGGGAATAAATACTTTATTTTCACGCGAATGGAAACTGTTGCTTTCGCGGGAACAAATCATTTATTTTCACGCGAATAGAAACTGTTGCTTTCGCGGGAATACAAATTTTATTTTCACGCGGATACAAACCAATGTTTTCACGGGAATAAAGACTTTATTTTCACGCGAATGGAAATAGTTGTTTTCGCGGGAATAAATAATTTATTTTCACGCGAATAGAAACTGTTGCTTTCGCGGGAATACAAATTTTATTTTCACGCGGATACAAACCAATGCTTTCGCGGGAATAAATACTTTATTTTCACGCGAATGGAAACCGTTGTTTTTGCGGGAATAAATAATTTATTTTCACGCGAATACAAACTGTTGCTTTCGCGGGAATAAAAATTTTATTTTCACACGGATACAAACCAATGTTTTCGCGGGAATAAATATTTATTTTCACGCGAATAGAAACTGTTGCTTTCGCGGGAATACAAATTTTATTTTCACGCGGATACAAACCAATGCTTTCGCGGGAATAAATACTTTATTTTCACGCGAATGGAAACCGTTGTTTTCGCGGGAATAAATAATTTATTTTCACGCGAATACAAACTGTTGCTTTCGCGGGAATAAAAATTTTATTTTCACGCGGATACAATCCAATGCTTTCGCGGGAATAAAGACTTTATTTTCACGCGAATGGAAACAGTTGTTTTCGCGGGAATAAATAATTTATTTTCACGCGAATACAAACTGTTGCTTTCGCGGGAATACAAATTTTATTTTCACGCGGATACAAACCAATGCTTTCGCGGGAATAAATACTTTATTTTCACGCGAATGGAAACTGTTGTTTTCGCGGGAATAAATACTTTCATGCAAAAGCATTGGTTTGTATCCGCGTGAAAATAAAATTTGTATTCCCGCAAAAGCAACAGTTTGTATTCGCGTGAAAATAAATTATTTATTCCCGCGAAAACAACTGTTTCCATTCGCGTGAAAATAAAGTCTTTATTCCCGCGAAAGCATTGGATTGTATCCGCGTGAAAATAAAATTTGTATTCCCTCGAAAGCAACAGTTTCTATTCGCGTGAAAATAAAGTCTTTATTCCCGCGAAAGCATTGGTTTGTATCCGCGTGAAAATAAAATTTGTATTCCCGCGAAAGCAACAGTTTGTATTCGCGTGAAAATAAATTATTTATTCCCGCGAAAACAACTATTTCCATTCGCGTGAAAATAAAGTCTTTATTCCCGCGAAAGCATTGGATTGTATCCGCGTGAAAATAAAATTTGTATTCCCGCGAAAGCAACAGTTTCTATTCGCGTGAAAATAAAGTCTTTATTCCCGCGAAAGCATTGGTTTGTATCCGCGTGAAAATAAAATTTGTATTCCCGCGAAAGCAACAGTTTCTATTCGCGTGAAAATAAAGTCTTTATTCCCGCGAAAGCATTGGTTTGTATCCGCGTGAAAATAAAATTTGTATTCCCGCGAAAGCAACAGTTTCTATTCGCGTGAAAATAAATTATTTATTCCCGCGAAAGCATTGGTTTGTATCCGCGTGAAAATAAAATTTGTATTCCCGCGAAAGCAACAGTTTCTATTCGCGTGAAAATAAATTATTTATTCCCGCGAAAACAACTATTTCCATTCGCGTGAAAATAAAGTCTTTATTCCCGCGAAAACATTGGTTTGTATCCGCGTGAAAATAAAATTTGTATTCCCGCGAAAGCAACAGTTTCTATTCGCGTGAAAATAAATGATTTATTCCCGCGAAAGCAACAGTTTCCATTCGCGTGAAAATAAAGTATTTATTCCCGCGAAAACAACTGTTTCCATTCGCGTGAAAATAAAGTTTTTATTCCCGCGAAAGCATTGGTTTGTATCCGCGTGAAAATAAAATTTGTATTCCCGCGAAAGCAACAGTTTCTATTCGCGTGAAAATAAATTATTTATTCCCGCGAAAGCATTGGTTTTCGCGTGGATAAAATTCTGATTCATAGTTATATTATAAAGAAGGTTGGTATTCATAGAGTTCAACCAGTGCAACTTTAGCTATTTAAGAGCCACTGTTTTCACACAGAAAGCATCCAGTTCTACAACAGTGATCAGAGGAGCAACATCTACTACACTTTCCATTGCAACTACTAGAAACTTTCTCTTTATAAAAGGTAAAATTTAAAACTTATTATTCCCTACCTAACAAAGATCAAAATTAGTTTAGCTATAATGTAAAGTATGAAATAAATAATCTTTTAGTTCCACATGAAAAGCTGAATTATATGTTATTTCTTTCTTTTTTAGAACACTATGGAGGATTTTTCTGCTTCTTACACGGATTTAAAGCCAATCGAAAACAAACAAAAAACGTTCAAAACACCCAAAAGAAAAAACTCTAACTCTGTCACAAAAGAAGCAGCGATAAAGAAACGAGCTCTTCCAAAACTGGTTTTACCCACAACATCAAACAATATGGAACAAAAAGAATTGCTCACTGATGCTGACAGAGCTCTCCAGATGGCCAAATCTCTCCAAAAATGGAAGACATGTGATTTGAAAAAGATTGGAGGGTTTCTTACACTAGCATCACTTCCTGTTCCATCAGTTTTGCAAATCGTTTCTATTGAGCAGAGTACTGGTGCATACGGAAACTACTACATTCTCACTTATCTTGATAATTCAACTGGAGCGAATTTTCAGAAAGTCGTTTGTCCAAGTAGAGTAGTTGAAAGCTTCAATGTTGATAACTACCCATTACCTTTCAACATTTTGTACTTGGGTGAGATGGAAAACTCAAAAAAACCAGAGACTACTTACTACAATGTCAAACGTATCAGTACAAAACGATTAACCACAATGGAAGCTACTGCTGAAGCTGAAAAACTGAGAAAAATGAGTGAAGAAGAACTCAAACTCGCTTACGACATCGAGTATCTCAGTAATTTCAAAGATTGTTCCATTTTTGCTTACATCGAAGTTGTAGAAAGATTCATTCCTTTCCGATTCAATGGAGAAGAATCCATTGTAAATTGCATTCGCTATGTCACTGAAAAGAATGGAAAAAGAGAGACGAGAACGCTTTTACTACCAATCAGATATAACGAGGAAGCTAAAAGATGTGCACCTGGTGTGATGATTTACAAAGGAAAAAAACAGAGTAAGAATGGAAATCCTATTCCATACCACAATGTTGTCTTCATTTCTTCAACCAACGCTAGTGATTGGGAGCAATATTGCACACAAACAAGTTCCAATGAGGTGCTAACAAAAACGAATAATGAGGATGAAGTTCTTAAGGAATTCCTAGAAAACGAATTACAAGATTTTGATGAACCACTTGGTGTTGATGGTATGTAAACTCAATATCAAATGCTGACAACAGGTAGTCTCAAGCGGATAATGAATGAATAAAAAAAAAAAGCCTGTGTATTCATTGACATTACAAGTTGTACTGTTTTGTATTACTTACTATTTACCGACTCTAACTATATTATATGGAAAGATTTTCCCTACTTATTATACAATAAGTCTATATAATCATATAATAATTCATAGAAAAGTCTAAAGGTTCTCAGGTGATTAACTCACCAAAAGTTCCGGTTTTGCAAAACATTTGAAGATCTTCCTATCCTAAGCATTATACGAGTGACTGTACTTTTATATCCAGTTGAAATATCTAAAAACTTCAGTAACTTAGTATTTACTGACTCTAGCTATATTATATGAGATTTTCCCTACTTATTACACAATAAATGTATATATTCACATATTCTTTCATTTTTAATCACTTTATTTATTCAATGTAGATATATTTCCTCTCTCTCCTCTCTCTCAAGATATCGTATGACTCGGAATTACAAAAAATTATCAAACCTTAAATGCCTCACATTCAAAATCTAGACATCCTATGAGTTATAATTATGTATACAATTATGTAAAAAATTATCATAACTTAAATGCCATACATTCAAAATCTATATACCATATAAGTTCAAATTAAGTAAAATAATAATCAAAACTCGAATGCCACTTAAATGCCATTCAAATGCCACTCAAGTACCCCTCAAGTAAAATACAATATAAACTCGGCGAATTCATCCAACGCTGTAACCCATTGCATAACCCCAGATAATGACCCCACAAAAAAACACTTGGTAGGGAGATCTGCTCATATATTACTACTGCAATACAATACATAAAAACAATGCTACCCAATCACAACACTTGCGGATGGTAAAGCAGCTCCTGCTTGCTTTCCTGACTCTCACAAAGGTGGTGGAAGTAGCTGGTCCTAGTCCTTACATGGTGATCTAGGTTCTTCTGTCTCTGTTCCCATGCTTTTCAACTTTTATCTTCATCTTCTATAGGTAGGCATTCACTCCTCTGGGACACAGACTATCTTTTCCAGCCATCTTCACTAACTAAGCTTGAATACTGGCCCAGGATGACCCGGTATAGGTCCTCTATGTCTTTTATGTAGGATCCAGGGTAACATAGACCTGGTATGGGACCCGGTATAGCCGGTTGCCTTAATGCAGAAAGGCTTATATATAGCACACAAGGGGAATCCTGGGTCAGTATAAAAGTGGTACTGAGGGATGGAGGAAGGGGTGTAGGGGGATCTAAGGTAAGGGTGGACAGTGTGGGGGTACTGAACATCTTGAATGCAAAATCTCCCACAATATAACAAGGTTGAGGGGTACGTATCAAAGGAAAAGCTCTGCCTTTTGTGGGTTCTCTTTGTATGAACACTTGCAGCCCAGAAACAATTTTATAGGAAATGGCGATATGATGAGCAGTGATATGATTGGTTGAATCATGAATTAACTTATGAGATTTTGATCACCATAAAAACCTACCAATAGCCTCAAATACAATGCTATTGATTATTTTATCAATTATACCAGAAAAGGAAAAAGGACACCCTACATTGGTAGAGCAAATCGGTAAACGCACTCGCGACATAAAATAAATAAAACAGGGTCTATTGTGGTCATGCCCAACCAGATTATTAGCTGCAGATTTTTGTTAGTATACAAATTTATCGATTCAAAGATCAGTAATTGTTTTACAGTGTATTTTGTGTTTCTGACTTCACTTGTGGAAATCGTCTTCCTTCTTTTTGTTTCACTCTTTTTCAGGCAGCGTCTTGAGTACAACAGAAACTTTAAAATGATTTCACTTCAGATGTCTATGCTGTTGTTATACACAATAATGTCTGGTGGTGAGTATACATAGACATAGATTGTGTGCATTTTGTGTACAATAGCGTCAGCATACACAAGTAGTAATATATGAGCAGATCTCCCTACCAAGTGTTTTTTTGTGGATTAGACCTTGGGGTGAAAACAATGGGTTACGACGTTGGATGGATTCGCCGAGTTAATATTGTAATTCATTTGAGGGGCATTTGAGTGGCATTTAGGTGGCATTTGAGTTTTGATTATTTTTTTACTTAATTTGAACTTATATGTCATATAGAGTTTATATTGTATTTCATTTGAGGGGCATTTGAGTGGCATTTGAGTGGCATTTAAGTGGCATTTGAGTTTTGATTATTTTTTTACTTGATTTGAACTTATATGACATATAGATTTTGAATGTATGGCATTCAAGTTTTGATAATTTTTTTACATAATTATATACATACTTGAGAGAAAGAAAGAGATAGAGGAGAGAGAGGGAGGAGAGAGGGAGAGAGAGAGGAGAGAGAGATTTTTTAGTTTTCTATACATTCATGTATATATGGTTTATTATGGACGTATTTATGGGTATATTTATATCTACATAGAGAGAGGAGATATATCTACATTGAACAAATATATTGATCAAAAATGAAAACTATATGATTATATACCTGATTACATAATAAGTAGGGAAAATCTTCCTATATAATATAGCTAGAGTCAGTAAATACTAAGTTATACAAAGCAATACAACTTGTAATGACAATCAATGCATTCATACATACATACACAGTGACTTAAACACAAGTCCAATTTTGGGATTATCTCCTCTTGATTTCATCTAATAAGCCGCATAACTTATTCCCTGCAAGAATTTTCTGTTTGATTTTTGTTCAAGTATTACCATATTGTTATGCATTACAGCACAATATATTGTATGAACAAAAAATGCATGCCAGCAGTCAGTGATTTAACACAAAATATTCAAAAATAATCCTCCACGTAATTACGGTATGTTCTGATTGTCCGATTTGCTTCATTCTTGGATATGTTCTGTGTTTTGTCCAAACTTAAATAGGTTTTTCTGTGCTTCCTAGAATTATCATTAGAACTTCAGCAGTTGAGTTTTTGTGGTGCTAACTTTAAACAGCCTTTTACACAACTTTTCTCACTAAACAACATATATTCAACTGTAATGATCTTCAGCAGATTCATGACATCAGTTTTCTGAAGCTTTACACTGATCAAAGCCATACTTTTAAAGTTATTGACAGATTTATATGCACAATTTTTTTCAAAGAACACCATTTCATGCTCAGCTGTTTAGCCTGAGAGACACAATGCCACACAAACAAAGCATTTCATTATGCACCTGCCTTCCCAATGATAATAACCACAGCTATTTACCTACTGGAAGAAATGTTTGCACTTCATAAGCTGTATTGCTGTACAGTTCTGATGACAATGCCAGCTTTTCATTTATTTGCACATTTTGTAGTATAATTAATACAATATTCTTAACATATGGAATTTTTTTATTGAAACTTGGTCTTGTCCTTTAAGCATTTCAGCTTTTTTGTAAGATTTTTCCTCCTGCTGGAATTATACTGTGAGAGCCAGTGCGTGCAAGTTACTGTCTAATGCCAGCGGCTCTTATTGTTGATGATAATTGAGGAAGTGTTTGATGAGTGCCATATGTTTTTGTACTATCGTTTTGTAATAGGATGATAAACGAATTTTATGGCTGGTTTGTGACACCTGTGACATCCAAAGTTTTGAGCAACACCAACATTTTGCTTAAGGACACCCAATTGTGCCACAACACATTGACCTGGATTCAGAATATGAAAAAGTAGTTGAAATTCACCACAATTGAGGATGAAAAATAAACATCAAGAACAAATAAATTTCAACTGCATGAATAGATAAAGATTAATCACATTTCAGGCAGAAGTTTGATCATACATTTACATGGGCCAGCTGCAAGGCTTTATGAGAGTCAATATTGTTTCAAAAGGTTTGCTATTGGCAAAGATTATATAATACATATAGTCTTCATATGTATAGGTATTAGATAATCTTTACTATTGGCTTGTATGTCTAATTGCATCGCAGTATTTGTTTATATAAACCATTATACAGCGCAGTGATGCATACAGTATTATTACCATAAACAGGTGCATGTAACTTATCTAGTGGTATCTGACTTCAGCGCAATTAACCACAACTGGTCTATCAGTTCTAACTGCTATCTACTCAGAGCTTGGATGGGCTATTGAATAGCTATTGAAATTGGTTGGCTGCATTCATAAGGTGAAACAAAGACTACATAGTCTTTGGCTGAAGTGACAAATTATAGATTGGAACTTTCAGCAATTTTGTACTTTCACAAACAAGTAAGCAAAGTAATGATAAATGAACTAGTTTTGTACCCAAAACATGCGCTTGTATATACCAGAAGGAAATATCACAGAGTCCATTATTGTTTCTTATTCATAATAGATTTAGTGAAGTGGCAAATCTGCTTTAATTGCCGTGTATGATGTTTAAAACAGTCCAACAGCTGAATGATTCAACTGAATGTGTTTATTGCCTACAGAGAATACGAATTTATAGGTACTGTGGCAATGCCCAGATTTTGAGCATTTTGCATCAATTTAAAGAGTTGGGCATTGACAGTTCTTAAAGATCAAATATTGCATTTGGTAACATTGGGTGCATGTGGGAGATATATGCGTGTAGATATCATTGCAAACATTAGATTCAAACCTAATTTTTATTTTAATTTGGCTTTAGACAAGATCACAACAAATAATGCAATTATCAGTATAGAGCAATTTTATGAATCCAGTACAGCTAGCAGATATAGCATATACATGAAATTGATAGAGCACTTGTTTTTCAAACTACGCAAATGTAGGAAGGCTAGCAGCAGTTCATTCTTTGTATGGGACTAGACAGTCTGTTGAAGCTGCCTAGGGAGGGATGGTGATCAGTGATGTCAATGGCTATATAATATATTATATAGTCATTAGTGATACTGCCCGAACCTATAACATGTTGTTGATATTATCTTTTGCGGTCAGCTCAATCCGCAGTTATTGCAGTTACTGCACTTGGAGCTTCAGACTAAAACACAAACAAAGACTATATAGTATATAGTCTTTGGTTTGACACACAAAGAGTGCCACTGATATTCAATTAGAGAAGCCAGAGGAATGTTTCATTTAATGGTCAAACAGCTATGATTTGATACTTCTAAGTGGAAGATCATCTATGTTGAGCCCCCACGAAGGCAAAATGTAAATGATTTTATGGTTGACAATCGTGACCAAATAATTGTGATTTATTGTTGCCAAAATCATAGACTGGGCACTAAAATGACTTTTCACAATATTAGACATGGGGGAATGAAACTTAGGCATCGCATCAGTAATCCAAAGGTAGCTTATTGCACTCTCATATCACATTTAACGACTGAAACTTTGAACCCTCCAGGTTTTTGATAAATTTTTTTTTGACTAATCCTTAATGCCTGTACCGAATCTGTGTATAAATCCTGAAATACATAGTCAGGTTCGGTATACGCAGGCACACTAAAATGATGAATCTACATCAAACTTGTTATGTCGTCGAGGGTTAAAAATTCCTTTTTCCGACACCATTATTAATTGGGAATAAGCTAACTGAAACAGAACCATTTAATGATGCTAGCAATGAGTGTAAAATTAATCAAAATGTTAGTGAAAGCAAGTCACTGAATTTTGGCTACACTGAAAATACACGGTAATTAAAATCACATGAATTTAAAGACATCTCAATAAAATTGTTAATACTTCAACTTCATGATTTCAGTAAGGTTAAATTCACATTCTCATTGCTAAAAAATGATTGAGAAAGGTGTTATCTGTTTATTTCATACCTGGAGCAATGAATCAAACATTGCATCCAAACAGCTGAGCTACTGGCTGCCAGTAATTAATACCTGCAGGGTAGTTTTTGGGCATTTATTTACACCGAGCAGCGTCATAGCCGGAGGCTAAATTTTTTTTTCTTTCATGCTCACCGTTTCAGTGATGTCTCTGAACGTGAAATTGTGTTATTTGTGTTGACCTTAATTCCACCCACGTAACAAATCACAGTTGTTTCAACTTACCATTATCGAGTGGGGTCAGCACTGATGATACTGATTCATCTCACTTGTGGCAGCCTGGAGTGCAAGCTTAAATGTAATCCTATTACTTGCACTGCGTTTTTTGGTAACTGTGTCGTACTGCAACATCTGATCCAAGTCATAATTTTAAAGTTATTGATGATTTTGTAAGCATTGTTTTGTCTCCAAAAAACTCATTCACTAGTGCCAAAGACTATATATAGTCTTTGCTAGTGCTGAGCTTGAGTGACATAATACCCCATACACAAGCAATTAATGATGCACTCTGACTCAAATATCCCGCATTGGTCTTATCAAGCAATGATGCTGACCACAGCTTTTTGAATACTGGAAGAATGTTTGCACTTCATAAGTTGTTCATTTGAACAGTTATGATAACAATGTCAGTTTTTGTTTAAAATACACATCTTATGATATAACATGATTCAATTTCCTGCTAAATTATTGAAATTTCTTCTTGAATGTATGTATAATAATACAGATCACAACATTTTTCCTCCAGCTACATTGCACAATCAACGTCAGCTCTTGTAAATGGCAGTCAATGCTGCCAGCGTGTATTGTTGATTAGAATTCTGACAAAGCTTGTTCTACACTTAATGTTTTGGCTGCATTGCTTGGAATGGGTAGGAAAAGGAATTTTTTTGCAACTTCGCACAAGTAATGTTGTACTGTGACAGCCAAAGCTATGAGCACTATTAAGATATTGTGAAAGAATATCCATATATGCTCGAAGGTATTGATAGAGATGCCTACATCAAGAGCAATGGAAGACATTTTATTGCAATACAGTATATCTATCAAACTTCTTACAATTGCTATCCTGAACAGGCAATAAATACTAAAAAGGTTGCAAAGTTGCAAAGAGAGTTTTGATTTAACAGCAATTTAACACAAGTTACAAGTTGGCATTTATTTAACTCATCAACATTTCATGGCTTAGTGCTGACAAACTGAGCTCAGTCTTGTCTCCATATACATATAATTGTCATTCATCACAAACTTTAATATTGATTCCTTGTGGGTAGTACATACAGTGACCGACTTTGAGTGCACCAAATACACAGTTGTCTGTTGGTGCTGGCATGAAGCTGGCTATGAATGCAGATAGCACACATTCTATTAATGATTGCTCTGAGTGTAAATTATGTGCAGTTGTGTGAGAAATTATGTGCAGTTGTGTGACAAATTGGGGAAACTGTAAGGCTGAGGTTTTTATGCTGATAACAAAACCAAATTCACTCTTAGTGAAGTTTTCATCATGATACTGGCAACAGCAGTACATACATTCACTCGGCAGCAATATGTAACAAACAATGTGATCAAATGCAGCATCAAAAGTTGACAAGAAGTTGAATGAGATATTTCTTTGGTGAGTAAGCGATTGCAATGTTTACATTCGGCAAGTCAATTAGTGCAGTATTGTGAATGAATAGCCCATAGCATAGCAGCAGCAATCAACACCTACAAGAATGCCGCATTCACTGCACTCACTGCAAATTAATTGAGCCAGCATTGATCTGAGGTTGAGATATCACCACCAAGTGATCCCAATGCAATAATAAGAACAAAGGACCACAGTCTAAAATGTAAAGAGCTTTGGCTATAATGAGTCTCCGCCCACAAATGTGGAGAAGAAAACTTCCAATGCATTTTCCCATATATAAGCTGTTTAAGTCACTGTGTACATACGGTATCTTGAGAGAGAGAAAGAGAGAGAGGAGAGAGAGATCTTTTAGTTTTCTAGCAATTAATGTATATATGGTCAATTATGTACATATTTATGGGTATATTTATATCTACAAGGAGAGAGAGAGAAGAGAGGAGATATATCTAAATTGAATAAATACATTGATTAAAAATGAATCATTATATGATTATATACATTTATTACATAATAAGTAAAGAAAATCTCCCCACATAATATAGCTAGAGTCAGTAAATACTACGTAATAAATACAAAGTAATAACAGTTAATGCATAGTTTGTTCCTTTACAATGATGTCTTTGATGTAGTGATGTTATATCTTAGGAAGGAAGACTTCTGTTCTATGTGCTTTTAATTTCGTAATGAACTAAAATAAAAAACTTATGTATTAGTATAGAATGATTAAGCAAAAATGTAAAATAATTACATGAATTTGAATTATAGTTCTAGTTACATTGGATAGTTTACATTATTAGAAAAGGGAGATAACTCACCAAGTTACATTGTTCAACTTGTTCTTTCTTGAGCATTATTTTCACCAAGTGCTTTTGATTCTCTTTCATCTATCTGAAACAAAACAAAAAATGCTTGCTTTATAAATATGTTGTAAAAAAATACACTAATTACACCAAAAAAGTGCTTTTTTTTTTACCTGAAAAAATGTATATGTTCAACATTTTGTTGTTAAAACTATGCTAATTACACCGAAAAAGTCCTTTTCTTTACCATGAAAATGTATATATTCAGCATTTTGTTGTAAAAAATACACTAATTACATCAAAAAAGTCCTTTTTTCACTTAGAAAATGTATATATTCAGCATTTTGTTTAATTTATGGTAAAAATTAGTAAAACTCACCTATAGTGATATGATTGCCTTGAGTTATAGATTAGCTTTTTGAACTCTTGTTCTGGACAGTTTTTTTCAGCATCATCGAAATATAATATAAGTAATTTGAGTCTTCAATGGTTTGGTATCATCTAAGCAGGAGAGAAAGTAATGTTGTGTAACATTGACTCTTCATTGGTTTGGTATCATCTTGTCTTCAAAATTGATGTAGTTTGAGTCTTCATTGGTTTGGCATCATCTAAGTAGGTGGATCTTGAAAGGAATTCTTGCTGTGTTGGAGAAGTGTGCTGTCTTCAAAATTGATGTAGTTTGAGTCTTCATTGGTTCGGTATCATCTAAGTAGGTGGTAGATCTTGAAAGGAATTCTTGCTGTGTTGGAGAAGTGTGCTGTCTTCAAAATGGATGTAGTTTGAGTCTTCATTGGTTTGGTATCATCTAAGTAGGTGGTAGATCTTGAAATGAATTCTTGCTGTGTTGGAGAAGTGCGCTGTCTTCAAAATCGATGTAGTTTGAGTCTCCATTGGTTTGGTATCATCTAAGTAGGTGATAGATCTTGAAAGAAATTCTTGCTGTGTTGGAAAAGTGTGCTGTCTTCATCTTCATTGGTTTGGTATCATGTAAGTAGGTGGTAGATCTTGAAATGAATTCTTGCTGTGTTGGGGAAGTATGCTGTCTTCAAGTAGGTGGTAGATTTTGAAATGAATTCTTGCTGTGTTGGAGAAGTATGCTGTCTTCAAAATCCATGTAGTTTGAGTCTTCATTGGTTTGATTCAAAATCGATGTAGTTTGAGTCTTCATTGATTTGGTATCATCTAATTAAGTCGTAGATCTTGAAAGGAATTCTTGCTGTGTTGGAGAAGTATGCTGTCTTCAAAATTCATGTAGTTTGAGTCTTCATTGGTTTGGTATCATTTAAGTAGGTGGTAGATCTTGAAATGAATTTTTGCTGTGTTGGAGAAGTATGCTGTCTTCAAAATTCATGTAGTTTGAGCCTTCATTGGTTTGGTATCATCTAAGTAGGTGGTAGATCTTGAAAGGAGTTCTTGCTGTGTTGGAGAAGTCGACTGTCTTCAAAATTCATGTAGTTTGAGTCTTCATTGGTTTGGTATCATCTAAGTAGGTGGTAGATCTTGAAATGAATTCTTGCTGTGTTGGAGAAGTGTGCTGTCTTCAAAATTGATGTAGTTTGAGTCTTCATTGGTTTGGTATCATCTAAGTAGGTGGTAGATCTTGAAAGAAATTCTTGCTGTGTTGGAGAAGTGTGCTGTCTTCATCTTCATTAGCTTGGTATCATCTAAGTAGGTGGTAGATCTTGAAATGAATTCTTGCTGTGTTGGAGAAGTGTGCTGTCTTCAAAATTGATGTAGTTTGAGTCTTCATTGGTTTGGTATCATCTAAGTAGGTGGTAGATCTTGAAATGAATTCTTGCTGTGTTGGAGAAGTGCGCTGTCTTCAAAATCGATGTAGTTTGAGTCTTCATTGATTTGGTATCATCTAATTAAGTCGTAGATCTTGAAAGGAATTCTTGCTGTGTTGGAGAAGTATGCTGTCTTCAAAATTCATGTAGTTTGAGTCTTCATTGGTTTGGTATCATTTAAGTAGGTGGTAGATCTTGAAATGAATTTTTGCTGTGTTGGAGAAGTATGCTGTCTTCAAAATTCATGTAGTTTGAGTCTTCATTGGTTTGGTATCATCTAAGTAGGTGGTAGATCTTGAAAGGAGTTCTTGCTGTGTTGGAGAAGTCGACTGTCTTCAAAATTCATGTAGTTTGAGTCTTCATTGGTTTGGTATCATCTAAGTAGGTGGTAGATCTTGAAATGAATTCTTGCTGTGTTGGAGAAGTGTGCTGTCTTCAAAATTGATGTAGTTTGAGTCTTCATTGGTTTGGTATCATCTAAGTAGGTGGTAGATCTTGAAAGAAATTCTCGCTGTGTTGGAGAAGTGTGCTGTCTTCATCTTCATTAGCTTGGTATCATCTAAGTAGGTGGTAGATCTTGAAATGAATTTTTGCTGTGTTGGGGAAGTATGCTGTCTTCAAAATCTATGTAGTTTGAGTCTTCATTGGTTTGGTATCATCTAAGTAGGTGGTAGATCTTGAAAGGAATTCTTGCTGTGTTGGAGAAGTGTGCTGTCTTGAAAATTGATGTAGTTTGAGTCTTCATTGGTTTGGCATCATCTAAGTAGGTGGATCTTGAAAGGAATTCTTGCTGTGTCACATAAGTAGGAGAGAAAGTCATGTTGTTTTACATCTATCGTTGGTGTTGGTAGATCTTGACCGCATGTTTATAGTCTTTGCTACTGCTGCATTTCGTCTCAAACAAGAGTCCAAAGTAGACATCATAACTACAAAATACAAAAAATTGTTAGTTACAATTGATTCATTTATTTTCATTGGCTTTATCTACATAGAGTAGCGAAGAAAAAGTTTGTGTGAGTATAAAACTATCTAGTAGAGATAAATTTATATCTAGGTTCAACTAGCATTGAATAATTATTATTATTTTGTTAATAATAAATAAGTAGAGTCGGCTACTTTACTAGAACTTGGACAAACACTTATTTTAAAAATGAATAATTAGAGCTTTCTACTAGTGTTAAATAATTAATGATAATAATTTACCTTATCACCACTTAGAGCCAGATGGTTTAATTAACTAAAGACAAATAATTATTTTAGCAATTCTTACCTTGATGCTGGATGTTCTCCTAGTAGCTGTAGTAGATGATGGTTCTCCGCTTGCTGTTGAAGAACTGGATGCTTTCTGTGTGAAAACAGTGGCTCTTAAATAGCTAAAGTTGCACTGATTAAACCCTATGAATCAGCATTTTTTTCCAATGCTTTCGCGGGAATAAATAGTTTATTTTCACGCGAATAGAAACCGTTGCTTTCGCGGGAATAAATAATTTATTTTCACGCGAATAGAAACAGTTGCTTTCGCGGGAATAAATAGTTTATTTTCACGCGAATAGAAACCGTTGCTTTCGCGGGAATAAATAATTTATTTTCACGCGAATAGAAACAGTTGCTTTTGCGGGAACAAATAGTTTATTTTCACGCGAATAGAAACCGTTGCTTTCGCGGGAATAAATAGTTTATTTTCACGCGAATAGAAACCGTTGCTTTCGCAGGAATAAATAATTTATTTTCACGCGAATAGAAACAGTTGCTTTCGCGGGAACAAATAGTTTATTTTCACACGAATAGAAACTGTTGCTTTCGCGGGAATAAATAGTTTATTTTCACGCGAATAGAAACCGTTGCTTTCGCGGGAATAAATAATTTATTTTCACACGAATAGAAACAGTTGCTTTCGCGGGAACAAATAGTTTATTTTCACGCGAATAGAAACCGTTGCTTTCGCGGGAATAAATACATTATTTTCACGCGAATAGAAACAGTTGCTTTCGCGGGAATAAATAGTTTATTTTCACGCGAATAGAAACCGTTGCTTTCGCGGGAATAAATAATTTATTTTCACGCGAATAGAAACAGTTGCTTTCGCGGGAATAAATAGTTTATTTTCACGCGAATAGAAATCGTTGCTTTCGCGGGAATAAATAATTTATTTTCACGCGAATAGAAACAGTTGCTTTCGCGGGAACAAATAGTTTATTTTCACACGAATAGAAACTGTTGCTTTCGCGGGAATAAATAGTTTATTTTCACGCGAATAGAAACCGTTGCTTTCGCGGGAATAAATAATTTATTTTCACACGAATAGAAACAGTTGCTTTCGCGGGAATAAATAGTTTATTTTCACGCGAATAGAAACTGTTGCTTTCGCGGGAATAAATAGTTTATTTTCACGCGAATAGAAACCGTTGCTTTCGCGGGAATAAAGAATTTATTTTCACGCGAATGGAAACCGTTGCTTTCGCGGGAATAAACAGTTTTTATTCCCGCGAAAGCATTGGAAAAAATGCTGATTCATAGGGTTTACTCAGTGCAACTTTAGCTATTTAAGAGCCACTGTTTTCACTTAGAAAGCATCCAGTTCTTCAACAGCAAGCGGAGAAGCATCATCTACTACAGCTACTAGGAGAGCATCAAGGTAAGAAACGCTAAAATAATTATTTGTCTTTAGTTAATTAAATCATCTGGCTCTAAGTGGTGATAAGGTAAAAAATAATCAATAATCATTTAACACTAGTAGAAAGCTCTAATTATTTATTTTTAAAATAAATATTAAACACTTGTGAAAATGAACTGGTAACATTACGTCGACTGAAATAATGCCTAAAACGTCTCGCATAAATTTTGGTCTGACCAAAAACGGACTGAAAACCTTTACCTTTAGAGCGAGTACAAAATTATCATAACTTGGTCAAGAGAACGACTCCATATCGTAATAGGAGGATAACTCCACAGTGCAACTAGTTGAGTTCTTCAACTAGTGTTAAATAATAATTTTAATCACTTACCTTAATACAGAAAGTCTCCTAGTAGTTGTAGTAGATGTTGATACTTCAGTCACTGTTGTTGGAGTGGATGCTTTCTGTGTAAAAGCGATGCTTCTTATATAGCTAGGTTGTACTAGGTACCGATTGACACGAGCTGATTCCAATGAAAAGCCTTTATAATATATAAGGTCTTTACGTAGAAAACTCACGCGAAAACTAAAAAAAAAAAACATTCTTCGCGGGAGTTTTCCGTCTTATATGTTATAAAGGCTTTACGCAAAAAACTCACGCGAAAACCAAAACTATATAAAAACTTCTTCGCGGGAGTTTTCCTTCTTATGCGTTATGACAGCTTTATGCAAAAAAACTCACGCGAAAACGGAAAAATAAAAAAAACTTCTTCGCGGGAGTTTTCCTTCTATGTACTATAAAGGCCTTGCGCGGAAAACTAACGGTAAAAGAAAATTCCGTGAGTTTTCTGCATAAAGCCTTTATAACATAAAAGAAGGAAAACTCCCGCGAAAGAATTGTTTTGTATTTCCCGTTTTCGCGTGAGTTTTCCGTGTAAAGCCTTTATAGTATATAGAAGGAAAACTCCCGCGAAGAGAATTTTTTTACTGTTCAACTTTTCGCGTGAGTTTTCCGCGTAAAACCTTTATGACTTATAAGAAGGAAAACTCCCGCGAAGAATTTTTTTTTCAGTTTCGGTTTTCGCGTGAGTTTTCCGCGTAAAGACCTGCTTATATATTATAAAGGCTTTTCATTGGAATCAACTCGTGTCAATCGGTACCTAGTACAACCTAGCTATATAAGAAGCACCGCTTTTACACGGAAAGCATCCACTTCAACAACAGTGACTGAAGGATCAACATCTACTACAACTACTAGGAGACTTTCTGTATTAAGGTAAGGAATAATAAATAACTATTTAACACTAGTTGAAGAACTCAACTAGTTGCACTATGGAGTTATCCTCATATTACGATATGGAGTCGTTCTCTTGACCATAGAAGTATCTTTCCTAGATAATTTTATGCTCATAGAACCTATCCTGTTTGCGCTCAAGATCGCAGTCTTTTGGCATTGATTGACAGAATTGTCGTAGGTCCGAGAGAAAAAATAGGTTAGCCTTAAATGACATCTTGAACAACAGGTTGAATTAGAACTTTACAGCCAAAAAATGATTACAACTTTCATTATTGTATTGTTTTACTTTATTATCAACATATAACAGTTATTATTCATTGTATTTAATATGAAAAATAATTTTTACTGATAATGATTATTATTCTTATTATTATTACTATTGTTAATATTATTGTGATTTCATTTGGTTTTCATTGTTACTTTATTGAATTTTGTTCAAGTCTTGTGATCTAAATAATAAAAGAATGATAAATATTTATTTACCACTAGTTGAAAAACTTACCTACTTGCACTATGGAGAAAATAGCCTCCTACAACCAAATCCGTTTGTGTTACAAACCCTGTCTTTGGATATTGATAAAAATGTTATCTTCTTTGTATTATGATTAAATAATAATAAATAGCTCACATTTTTTAAAATATTTCTTATTTTTTGTCTTTTTAGATTGGATAGTTAAGATGGCAATTTTTGTATTTTGTAGACACGATGCCTACTTTGGACTCTTGTTTGAGACAAAACGCAGCAGCAGTAAAGACTATAAAACATCTGGATCAGATCCAATTGAAGTAATTGCAGATAACTAAAGGAATAACATGTACTACAGCATACAGAGTGAACAAGGTGTGTGTAGATTATTACTCAGTCTCATTACACTACTATTACTAAGAATTATTGTAGGTGTTGGATAAAGCATTAAGCAGTAATGTATTAGCAAGCATTAGCAATAAACATAGACTTTTCAACAATGACATTAACCAAAATAAATAGTATAACAAAGTCATGTTTGAGCTAATAAGTTGTTGCTAAGATGTTTGAATTAACAACTAGGTAGCTAAAATAAGTTTTTCATGAGGATCTCCTGACAGTTGTGATTCCTTGAGTGGTGAGCAGACTTTTAAATCTACTGTAGTTATCTTTTGTTGATCTTATTGAGTCTTTATCAGTTAGTACATCTTGCAACAAATTCTTTGATAGCTTAGCGCTAAGCCATCTTCCCTTGAGTTTTATCCTGTCAGTATCCAGATCGTATTTTCCAGAATCTCTCAATTGATACAATATTTTTACACCTAACGCTTGATTGTCTTTACTAGCTGTCATGTCGGATACTTTCTTTTTAAACTCTTCTAATTGTTGCATCATTCTCTCCGAATCTCTATTGCTATCATCGTCAATTGTGTTTCTATCAAACGATGATGGTGAGAGCTTTGGTGTTTTAGCAGAGCTCCAGCTCTTTGGTTGCTTGTACTCTCCCCTAATCTTTCCAACATCACTCCGATAGGTTTTTGTGCTTTGAACATTTTCATTTGTCTTTTTGCGCTCAAGCAACTCGTTTTTGATTCCCATTACTATTTCATTCGTTTCAACCAAAATATTTTGGATTTTCTCGATATCTCTCACCATTTTGTCTTTTGTCGGGTTGTCATACAATGATGACGCAAACTTGTCTTGGTCGGTTGATTTAGCCCCACTGATCTTTTCCATCAAACTATGATACTCCTCTTCTGGTATAGCAAAATAACGTTTATCATATTTTAAAGGCGGAAGATTCATTTTGTATTGATATTAAAACCTGTGCAATCAGGATGATTATAGGGTCTAAAAAAAGCTACCTCTCCCAATCTGCATTAAAATTTGTTGTTTGTCAGCAATCAGTGTTTGTACCTCCTTGAAGCGCTACTACCTAATAAACTGAGTTGTGTACTGATTAGTTATTTGTAGCTCTTTTTGAAGCCTCCTCTCTCCTCTACCAAATACTCCTCTCTCCTCTCTTGCAGTTATTTCCCAAATACTGTAAATTTTAACCATCTAGAGGACTAATTTGGTGATTTTCCAACATATTTTATAGCATTCAATATAGTTATTATGTCATAAATGTATATTATTCAATCTAGATATAAATATATCCATAAATATGTACATAATTATCCTTATATACATGGTTGTATAAAAAACTAAAAAATCTCTCTCTCTTCTCTCTCCTCTGTACATAGCTATAAAATGTTAATATGGACATGAATTTGGACATGCGCATGTACATAAATATGAACATAGGTATGTACATAAATGGACATGAATATGGACATGTACATAAATGGACATGAATATGGACATGAATATGGACATGAATATGGACATGAATATGGACATGAATATGGACATGTACCTATTCATGTCCATTTATGCACATGTACATGAATATGGACATATGCGTATTTACTGACTCTAGCTATATTATATAGGAAGATTTTCCCTACTTATTATGTAATAAATGTATATAATCATACAATGATTCATTTTTGATCAATATATTTATTCAATGTAGATAGATCTCCTCTCTCCTCTCTCTATGTAGATATAAATATACCCACTCTCCTCTCTCCTCTCTCTATGTAGATATAAATATACCCATAAATATGTACATAATTAACCATATATACATGAATGTATAGAAAACTAAAAAATCTCTCTCCTCTCTCTTTCTCTCAAGATACCATATGTATGTATGTATGCATTGATTGTCATTACAAGTTGTAGTGCTTTGTATTACTTAGTATTTACTGACTCTAGCTATATTATATAGGAAGATTTTCCCTACTTATTATGTAATCAATGTATATAATCTTATAATGTTTCATTTTTGATCAATATATTTATTCAATGTAGATAAAACTCCTCTCTCTCTCTCTTCTCTCTCCTCTCTCTCAAGATGCCATATGAGTTCGAATTATGTAAAAAAATTATCAAAACTTAAATGCCATACATTCAAAATCTATCTGCCATATGAGTTCAAATTAAGTAAAAAAATAATCAAAACTCAAATGCCACTTAAATGCCACTCAAATGCCACTCAAATGCCCCTCAAATAAAATACGATATAAACTCGGCGAATTCATCCAACGTCGTAACTCATTGCATAACCCCCAAGGCCAGAACCACAAAAAAACACTTGGTAGGGAGATCTGCTCATATATTACTACTTACACATACGCTGATCAATACAAAAAAAGCTCGGAGTTTGGTTGTTCTTACTCCAGGTCTACAGCTAAGCTTTCTATGTATCCACTCTGTGTGAAGTTTCACCACTCCATCACTTTGTAGCTAACAAACAGGTTTTTGTACAAACACATTCAGACTAACCGTTAATTTTTTTTAATATTCATTATGAAAGATCAAAAACAAACCTACAGTTATTGTTTGACTAAAGTCAGTTATGAAATTGCAGCCTTTATCAAATTACTCACAATCTTGGTAAAATAGGCAGAGCTTTTTCATACAATCTCACTATTTCAGTCCTTCATCAATATATTTTAGCACAATTCCATTTGAGTAGTTGTAGATTGAGCACATCTACAGACTTTTTTTGTAGTCTTATTGCTAAAAATTGTTTGGATATTTAATTAAACTTGTATTTGAATTTCACATTTAATCTCACAGAATCCCTGGATTGCACATGGCAAAAGGTAGACAACACAAGGCTAAAACCAAACATACAATCTGGTACACTTCTCACCACAACCACTCCTACACACATTGACTGCAGACAGCTGTGTGTGGAGCAGACGACATTCCTTTGCGCTGCCTACAACAGCAACCCAACCAGCAAGGAATGTGAACTGTTAGCAGAGAATGAAGAGACTGCCACTGCAGAGTCAGCGAACGAATGGAAGTATTACATCAGACCTGCATGTGCTGGTCAGTGTAAAATGTGCTGAAGTAACAAGAGATTGTTAGAACTGTTTGTTGTTGTTGGGTGTGGAGGTGAGAGGCTGGCAGGAGGGAAATGGTTGTCTAATAATGCTTTATTTCATTCCAATTTCCTCCAGTTGGATTTTTCTTTACAAGCAAATGGTAGTTGTCCCCCACTAATGCAACACTAAATCATTTTTTATTAATTTAATTAACAAAGATAGAAAAGTCTAACCTTTTGTATTCATCTTTTTAATTGACGACATGAAACTACACCTTACCAAATTTATTCCATGAAAAAGCTTCATTTAAAGGAGACTCACATAACTAAACGCACAGTATTCTTTATATCTTATCGCTTTAGTAACAACAAATAGTTTTACACACGCCCAAAGTTTAATGCTACATAGAATAACTCACTTGTATACAATTTGATACAGAGTGTTTGGATGAAATGGCTGTAGAGTGTTTGTATCATCAAACATTTTATTCTGCTGTTCTTATAGTATCAACTTTTGAGGTGAAAGACTATACTAGATCCACTCAATGATTAGATAGAGTTTATATGTTTCTCAAACACTAGCCATCTCATCCAAAGACAGTGTTTAGAAGCTGTTGCAAAAGTTTTCAAATTGCACTTTCTGATTATTTCTGTTTAACTTTGATTAAATGAATAAATGTGCTAAATATTATAGCAACTGTTCTAACTCAATCAGAAAAAATATAACTTATGTTGGAAAAACATTGTAGGTATGTGGTTGCCTTGGCAGACTGCCAGAGGAAAGACGTTGACTGGAGGAGACAGAGATAGAACACAGACAGACAACCTGAGGACATGTATGTCTAACTGTCTGACTACTGAGGGAACATGTAGAGCTATCATCAAGTCTACTAGCTCTAAGGAATGTCTACTAGTTACTAAAAGATCTGATGATGAAGGAGTGACAACCATAGACAGCACTGATGTACAGTACTATGATAGACCTGCCTGGTATTTAGGTACGTGGTAAATCTCTGATACGCTGAGTCACAGCTATTGGTCGGCTGTGCTTTTAAATCCCATAATCTCACGCCTGTCTCATTTTATGAACTGTTTTGTTTGCATTCTACAATTAAAGTTCTGTTTATAGTTTCAGTAACAACTCACTACTGTCAATCAATCTATGCTGCTCAACTAAAATCCAAGCATTTGTTTTAAATTTGTTTTAACATTTCCTCGGATGTTATTGTGAAGGATTTTGGGGTAGGGAGGTAGGGAGGGAGCAGTGGTAAAACAAATAAATGGATTCTTCCGGGATGGATTGGGAAGTGTCACGGTTCGGGCCAAGAGAGGTTGTGTGAGAGAGGATAACTCTAAAGTTTTCTCCAAATAATTATCTGCATCAAACCGCAAAGGTTCAGGGAAGTGGTTGTGACTTGTTGTGAAAAGATGGGGCTGTATACAAGGGTTGAGTACATTAGAGGGGGTGGTGTATGACTAGTGGGTACGATGTGTAGTTAGTTATATGGAAGGGGCAATGGTTGTGAGGAGTATAAACTCCAAGTTCAAGTTTAACCTTTTTAGAGCATCATTTGTTTATTACTTTGCAGATAAAATTTATTTGTGATAAACAAAATATTGTTAAAGTATTGTAGTGGATTTTGGGGGGCCGACCAAACGTCCACCAACAACGCCTCACTCTAGAGGTCAACTTCCAACAGAGGAGTATGCCAACTCCACAACTGTTCTCGGAGCCCGCGGCTCAAACGCACAACTCAATGTCTCAAAATATTGTTAAAGTATAGCCTGGTTCCCAACACTTGTGGCAATCAGTGCTGAAGAGGTTGGACTGGAGCAACATCTCAAGGCTCCTGTTTCTTAGCTCTGCTAACAATTATATCACTGAGCACTGGTCAGTGTGCCAGTCTCTAGTCTAAAGTATTTAACTTGTGCCACTGTTGGCCAATGTCTTTGATATTTCTTACATGAAAGTTATGCATACATTTTACTAAAAAACGTTATAGTTGTAAATTGCAAACAATTTATAAGATGATCCCAGACATCACCTGCACATTATGATACCAATTAGTAGCTTAATAATCAGTCACGGCGTAAAAAGGAAATAAATTAGGCTCTAAGTAACAATTATAATTTAGCATTTTTTACAGAGACAAATAGACATAATCACAACCCCTTTCAGCCAATTTTGTGAGTTTAAACATCATTGTCATAGGCCGTGTGGATAAACCGTTCAGCAATGAGACAGTGAGCTTTGCTAGCGCAGGTTAGAGATATTGTAATGGATTCCGGTCTGTTACCACGGACATCCACTAATCTCGAGTATTGTACCTCTCTCCAGAGGGGACACTGTGCTGAATGACAGTGACAACTGTGCAGGGTAACCGAATAACCCGGTAAGGCAAGAGCCCATGGCTCAAACAAACAGTACAGCGTAGTGTTTGTGTAAGTGGCTATATTCTCTATGATAGTCCTGAGGGTAATTATTCCTCTAGGTGGCAGTGAGAAAGAATGCAATGAATATATAAAATGTTTCTCCTTTTATAGGAGAGCTCACAGGTATCAAACATATAACAGTGATAGGACAGGAAGTAATTAGACCAATGCAAATGCTCATATAAATAGTCAACCAATTAGGTAATCAATAAGGATTAAATAAGGGAGGTGCCAAGTGGCTAAGGGCGGAGTCCTGTCTCCTGCTGTCCAATCAGGCTGTCCTATAGGGTCCCAAGGCTCCAGGTAGCTTGTGGTCCTGGTTACCGCACTATTATCTTTCACCAAAATCTACCACATACCTCTCTCCATTAAAGTCATTGCCTGGCTTTAATAATAACACATCGAGAATAATATGTGTGTGTGTGGGGGTAACGCCTGTATCCTGATTAGATATATATTTTGATATATATATATATATACAAATAAACTCATTCACAAATATACACCAATAGATTAGCTATACAAGTGTCCAGGTGTCTCCGAGAAGAGAGCACCTCTCAAGCTGTCGGCCTGCTGTTGCAGCCGTTCTACCTCAGCAGTGACGAGTCTCGCTTTTGCCTTGGCCATTTCTGTTTGCTCTGTATCCAGCGTTTGGCTGATGAGCAGTCGCCTCAGCTCGCCTAGTTGCTGTTCTAGGGCCGCGACATGTACCTTTATCACTGTGGCTAACCGGTCACTGTGATGTAAGAAAGTTTGTGAGGGTCTAGGCACAACATGGCTCTGCGTAAGTGCTACCTCGGCAACATCTGGCTCTGGTGGTGCGGTAACTGTGCACGGAGGGCTAGATGTCTTTTTAGGGATCTTGTATCCTGTTGACAACCTTTTCTTTTTTTTTCTCTTACTGGAGAACCCAGCCGTTTCTTCACGGATGTTCTCTTGGGGAGAGTCTCTCCTTGGTGGGTCGGTATACACCGACGGAACTTAGGGGGATTCTCCCACCTGATGAACTGGCAAAACCTAGTGTAGCTAGGTCTGTCAACTGTAGAGACAATCCCCGTCTTTAAGTGATGTATGGCGTCTCCAGGGGCATCGAACTTAGTTTGATGTGAGTACACGGCATTTCTGCTCTCGCTGGCATAATGGCAACGGCAGTAGTGGCGCAGGTAATGCTGGAGGGCATGGACCCTCAACTGGCGAGCATTTCTGGCACGGTAGTCACACCTGGTGCAGCAGAAGTTTCTGGCTTCTCCCATGAGAGTCTCTATCCTCTCCTCGGTGTCTGTGGTCACCCATCGCAGCATCCTCCACCTAGCGGGGTTCCTGCGCCCGTCTTCTGCCCAAGACGTAGTAGGCTCATTGTCAACTGTCGGTGAGGCAGGGACGACTGACTCCTCTTCCTCCACTACCGGAGGGGTGGCAGCCTTTACCAAGCGTACAGTCAGCTTTGGCTTTATGTCCACGCGTGAACAAGAGTCTACAACAACATGGACAGGATTAGTGTCATGCGGTGTATTTATTGGTTGCTGCTGCAACGGCCGGGAATGTCTTGACACAGGATTGTGTATAGGAGATAACAGAGGCCCTGGAAGTCTTAGTGTTTGTAATAACTTCCGTATCTCAAGCTCAGGAGAACGCCGTCGCTTTTTAGGGGGAGCGGAACACTCGACATCCTGCTTCCCTGATACCACAGGGCACCAACTACATTCCAACCCGGAGTGTAGTGAACAGTGCTGTGTGGCACTGAGGTTGGTGGTGAAGAGGTCGTAGGACATTCACCCTTAGCCGCCACGACAGGCTTTGGTCGCCGGTAAGGCATACAAGGGTAGCAATCGCCTTGTAAGGTTTCAGTCTTTCCTGACTGAACTTCTGGAGGACCCCGAGCCGGCATAGGGTTACCCCGGGCCGGTACAGAGGTGCTCCGGGCTGGTAGGGAGTCATCCCGGGCCGGCAGGCAGGCAGCATCAAGTGGCACCCACTTGATTTCCCGCTCTTTTTGCTCTACTACCCTGTTAAGGGAATTAGCAGTCTCATTTTCCAGAAAAGCGCCCAATCTTTAGTCACCAGTGCTTGGTAAGTCTATAGATCTAGGCCTAGCATAGCTAGGGGGGCTGCCACGCCGCAAAGCTAGTGGATCTCGTGGCGTGCAGTTTTCAAATAGCCATTTCGCAAATGCTAAGTTATGTTGCTCACCATCTTGTTAATCCTTAGCCAGCTTCCTTGGCTCTTCTTTTCTCTCTGTGGTAGGGTGGTATGAACAGCTCTGCTGTTGGCATCGCCTGCAGCTCTGTCCTGAGCTCTGAAGGCTGATACTGGTCAAGATCGGTGTCTAACAGCAAATTCTCCTCCTCGTCTTCGAGTTCCGAGCAGTGGTTTGGTATGTTGCTTGCTTCTTCTTCGCTGGTCACTGTGGTTATGAGTGGCTGTTGCAAGCTACAAGGTTGTTCACAACCCTGACTCACTCCGTCTGTCTTCACAGGAAGCTGTTGGGTACTGGGGGGTTTTGGCCATTTCTTTAACTTCTTCCAACGGTCATTTACAGTAATTCTGTTAACTGGAGGTTGTCGGTGAGTTCCTCGGGGTTCTTTAGAAACCAAGCACGATGCGGCTCGCACCTCCCTTGCAGGTTTTTTGACTACTTTTCCTGCTTTTCTTGCCTTTCCATTCAGCGGGTGGCGGGAATTCTCATCTGGACACAGCTGAGTGCTCTCATAGCATGCCTCTGCACTGTGTTTGCTTGTATCTTCTCTGCATCTTTTAGCAGTAGGTTGATGGCTGAAAGGCAGCTGCCTCTTTCCAGCAGCAGGGCTCCCCTCTCCCCATCGCAGGGGCGTAGCCAGCGGGGGGGGGGGGGGGGAAACACTGTTTTGCTTCTAGCGTCTACAGTTTTGGTCCGTTCTGGCTCCAACTTTTTTTTATAGGCTTGTGGCAGGCGGCTCTCTACCGCCTGGTGCCACTTCCCATGCAGTCTCCTCTACTGTGGGTGTGTGTATGGGGACTTCTTCTTCAGAGGGGTATGGGGGGTTCTCTGTCAGCTCTGCTTGCGTTAGATGGACACTATCATTAAGTGGCCGTCCGTGCTTGTCTGTGCAAGGTAGCACATGTCCGTCAATGATGACTTTTGAGTCTGGAAACCATAGAGCACACTCGTGTAAGGTGAGGAACGGCATGCCAATAATAGCATCTTCATTAATGTCACTAATGACGAAGTTAACGCTCGTTCTCAGTCCACGAAGCTGCAAGTTTACTCGCAGGGTACCGTAAAAGGGGATCCTAGATCCGTCAGCCATGAGTCCATGTGCCTCACTGCGCTGTAACGTGTTCTTTACTGACTGTGGCAGTTGCTGGTACAGATGTCTTGACAACAGATTGGTTGTGCAGCCCGTGTCAATCAACAGGGATGCTGGTCTACCGGCTAACCTTCCAGCCAGGAAGTAGCTGGCCTGGTAAGGTCGCTCCAACGTTGGCGCTGCCGTTTGTGTTCTCCTGGGGGGTTGTCCACTCTTTCCTAGAGTTACAGGACTAAAGGGGGGTTGGTGAGCTATCCGGCTACTGTCAGTCTGCGTTCTCCTGGGGGGTTGTCCACTCTTTCCTAGAGTTCCAGGACTGAAAGGGGATATGTGAGCTGTCGGGCTGTCATCAGTGGGCGTCTGTGCTCTCTTGAGGGGTTGTCCACTCTTTTCTAAAGTTCCAGGACTGTATGGGGTATCAGGAGTTGTCCAGCTGCAGTCAGTGGGTGTTGATGCTCTCTCGGGGTTTTGTCCACTCTTTCCTAGAGTTCCAGGACTGTATGGGGTATCAGGAGTTGTTTGGCTTGTCCAGTGGTGGCTGGTTGCTGTCTGTAGTGTCTTGGGGGGTTGTCCACTTGCCTTTTGAGTTACAGGACTATAAGGGGTCTTGGGAGTTGTCCGGTTTGCCCAGCTGCAGTCAGCTGCCGGTGGTGCTACTGCGGGCGCCGGCCGTTTCCCCGTCTGTCTGGGGTGTCTGAAAACCGAACTGCGCGCTGAGTTCGGGGGCCGGTGCCCATCATGTGGCCTGGTTGTCCGCAACCCCAGCAGCGTGTTGCAGGTGCTGTCTCCAGCTGCGGAGAGGGAGCCACTTGTCTGGCCGCTCTCAGCGACCGTATCTCTTCAGTTAAGAGCTTCAGGCTGTTCATAACTGTTGTCATGGGATCCGGTATAGCAGGTGTCGGAGTGTGGGGTGTCTGTTGTACTGCAGTAGTGGTGGAGACATGTTGGGACGAGCTCTTGGCAACCGTCCTCCTCTAGTCCTCTTCCTCTTCGTCGGCATCCTCTTCCAACATCCGTACATGAGCCTGGTGCTCTTCAAATGGTGTCTTTCTCTGCATGTACTCGTTGCCGGCCCTGACTGCTTCAGCTATGTCAACGGGCTGCATGGCCAACAAGTGTCTCTGCAGGTAAGCGTTTCCGACTGTGGTGCTGAAGATATCCAGCATCAGCCTCTGCATGGGTCGGTGAGGTAGATCAGCATACGCAACGCGCACTAGGCACTCTACTTCACTTGCATGCTCTTGGAGCGACGTCTTGTGTTGGCGGCGCAGGCTGGTCAGCCGGGACATAGCTTCCCTTGGTGTTAGCCCAAAACGTGCTCGTAGTGCAGTAAATATACCCTGCAGATGTGGAGGCTTTCCACAGTCCAATGCTTTACCTCGTAATGCATCTCTCAAGTACAACATGGCCGTGTTCTCTGGCCAATCATTCATCTCTGCTACTTCCATAAATCTAGTGATGAAATATTCGACGTCTCCTTCACCGTCAAACTTTGGAGCCTTTAAAGTAGCTGGTGCATTGCCTTGGTTGGGCCTCATCATAGCCGTCAATGCTTTGGTCAATCTGTTTATTGCTGTAGCTTCAGGGTTGCCAGCCGGTGCTCGGCCGGCGCTGCGTGCTCGCTGGGTGGCCATCCTTTATAGATAGAGGAGTGAACTCAACTCTAATCTGAATGATGGTTAGTACAACTGAATCCCGGGCCGGGATCAGTGTTTCCAGTGGCCCTAGCAGGTCTAGAGGTTGGTATAGTGGATACTGTGACAGTACCTGGCACTCCGCAGCTTGTAACAACCGTTACAAAACTTTCTTTACTGCTGCAGGGCGGAGCAAGCTCTACGAGCCTACAGACAGTAGTGTAGGGACACTGTAAGTGGATACAGTGCCGGAGTCAGTGTTACCAGCTGAGTAGCACTGCAAGCTGAAGTAACTTCAGTAGCTGAGCCTGTATAGCGGGTACACGACTCACTCTCTCTGTTGTACAGTACCGATGTCTCCATGTCCAGAGCGGAGCGAACTCAACGAGCCTGTAGGGAATACGGTAATTGCCTCTACTGGACTGCTGCAAACGGAGCAAGCTCTACGGTTGATGCAGACAGCCTTTATTTAGTAAGTGATACTGTGCCGGGATAGCTGCTGCAGGGCGGAGGGTCTCAACGAGCCTGCAGAGAAATCCGGTAGTATCTTGTGTCAATTGCTTCAGATCTACTCTCTGTAGATCAATCTTCTTCTCTTCTTCTTCTTCTTCTTCTTCTTCTTCAGATCTACACCCCGTAGATCAATCTTCTTCTTCTTCTTCTTCTTCTTCTTCTTCTTCTTCTTCTTCTTCTTCTTCTTCTTCTTCTTCTTCTTCGGTAGCTGGCCTGCAGTGCATTCGCAGGGCCAGAGGGTAGCGTGAAAGAGTACAGCGTGGGAAGGTACCGTTTATCCCACAGCTGCCACCAATGTAATGGATTCCAGTCTGTTTACCACGGACATCCACTAGTCTCGAGTATTGTACCTCTCTCCAGAGGGGACACTGTGCTGAATGACAGTGACAACTGTGCAGGGTAACCGAATTACCCGGTAAGGCAAGAGCCCATGGCTCAAACAAACAGTACAGCGTAGTGCTTGTATAAGTGGCTATATTCTCTATGATAGTCCTGAGGGTAATTATTCCTCTTGGGTTGGCAATATGAGAATGAATGCAATGAATATATAAAATGTTTCTCCTTTTATAGGAGAGCTCACAGGTATCAAACATATAACAGTGATAGCACAGGAAGTAATTAGACCAATGCAAATGCTCATATAAATAATCAACCAATTAGGTAATCAATAGGGATTAAATAAGGGAGGTGCCAAATGGCTAAGGGTGCAGTCCTGTCTCCTGCTGGCCAATCAAGCTGTCCTATAGGGTCCCAAGGCTCCAGTTAGCTTGTGGTTCTGGTTACCGCAGATGTTAGGGTAGGTAGCTTCGGTTCCTGGCTTGGTGGTAAGTCCTGGCTAATTTCGAAGTTCCTCAGCTATGGCGGCCATCTTGTACCGGCCCTGTGTCAGCATACCGGCCCTGCAGAGGTCACTACCTACCCTGTAGAGGTCACTACCGACCCTGTAGAGGTCACTACCGGCCCGGTACCGGCCTTGTGTACTGTACTACCGGCAAAGTATAGCTTTGCTACCGGCACAGCATCATACCGATGGCTGTAGGCGCATTGCCAGCGCATAGAGTGGAGAAATGGTGTAGCAAACGCCCCGTTCACTATTATCTTTCACCAAAATCTACCACAATATTGTAACCAATAACATATGTTAACAAATCTACAAAACTTTGTTGCGATAATTATTTAAGATAATTAAAATAGTTAAAACAAGACAGATCCAAACCAGTCACTATTATTACAGAAATACACGTTTAGTAATTCACAGAGAGGTTTTTACTGTTGGCTTATACTTAGTAATTTACAAACAACAACAATATCTAAAAGCCAAAGAGTGGGAGGATTGCACAACAACAGTCTCTTGTTTTCTTTCCAGAGCAGTTTTTCTGTCTGTATGGAGGCCTCAAAAGTTCACAGTCTGTATATTTGTATCAAATTACTTTTTGTTACATCTATTTTTTACAAAGTGGGTGACTATTATGCCACTGAGCTCAAAGTTACAATCTCCGATTTTGTTGACATTTACTTTCAAGGCTAAGAATACCACCACGTGTTAGAAGCTGCTACAAAAGTAGAATTCCCATTATCATTTGAGGCTGTTTTGCTCAAGTTCCAAAGAAAACAAGAAGTTTTTTTTAATTCTATGAATGAGAGAAAAAGCACTGGATTCTTGTCATCTGCATCCAGCTTCACTTTATTTTATTCTTGCTTTAATATTCTTCTTTTCAATTTCTTTCCTTTCATTTATAATTGGCTGGAAAGTTACTAATGGTCTTGATATATTAGTGGTAGTAATCTAACCAAACCGGTGGACTATCTTAGGATTCAGAATGCATTTAGGTTTGCTATTACACACGTGGTCTGGGGAATCACAATCTGTATAAAATAGTGTGGTACACATGTCAAGCACGCCAGGTTTAGAGTGATATTTTAGTAGATTTGCACCTTCTACTACGACACAACGGTATCACTCCGAATCTTCTTCACTATTTTGGAGACCACTCCGACTTGACTTTAACAACCTTCACGGGTTCCTAGACCCAGAAACACAATGACAGAATTTCTGCAAATTATGTTTATTTACTTAATCCATTTAGCAATACAATAGAAGAGTATTTAGCAAACTCCTCATGACTTCTGCTTCAAATGTACAAACAAATCTCCTTTTATAGGAGAAGCAGAGGAAAGTTCACCCCCTTATTAGGGTGAACCAATCATATAATTTAACAGTAAAAATGCAACAATCAAAATATACAATACCAATTTGTACACAAGGTCAGCCAATAATTTTAGTAAGCACATGTCAAATTGTGCTGGTCATATTTTCCCGCTCTTTTTCCTTGCTTGGCATTCTTTCACTTTTTATTAGGGCATCTTGGTACTTTTCCACTCCTTATTAGGGCTCTTCAAGCCAACGTACTCTATTCAGCTACTTCCTGAGGTGGGCATCCAGCCCTATAGGCCCAAAGCTAACTGTACCAACTCCTTTGTATATTGGCCCGGGGTAGCTGACCCGCGGTAGACCCGGGGTAACCCGGGGTAACTCAGGATAGGTTATATAGGATATATAGGGCCGGGGTCTTCGGTATCCATTTTCGTGGGGGAATTTGTGTCGAGGCGGAAGGGGAAGGGATCAGGGTTTATGTCTGACTTGTTGATTTGACAGTTCAAGGGGTGGAAGGGGGTCTGGGAGTGGGGGGGGGGGAGAGTGGCGGGGGGGGGGGTGGCGGGGGGGGGGGGGGGGGGGTGGGAGGGGTTGACTATCTCATGTGAATCTCTCACAATATTCAGTTGGTTGATGAGATGTAAAGTTATACAAATACTTTTATAGTTTTACTTAGGTGGTTAATAACAAGATAACCTCAAAGGGGGACGACTCAGAGCAGTATTCGAAAGTAATGGCCAGTAATGCTTCTTTTATATACGGTAAATTTTACTTACAGACAACTCCTCGGCAGCTACATTACCTGCTGTGGATGTTATAACAGGCAGAGGAAGTAAGCTGCCTCTATATATGTTAACAAACAAAGTAGTACCAGTAGAGGGATATCTGGTGGCTTGGCAGTACTTTGTTGGAAGTACGGCAACAGAAGGTTGCCAGTCATATGTTGCCATATGGAGACCAGAGACAAACACATACAGACGTATAGTGGAGACACGCATCACACCAGATCATACAACCATAGGAATCAAGTTCCAGTATGTGCAAGACTCCGTTACTGTGGTCAAAGCTGGAGACTTTCTGGGACTCCATGTTGTGTCTGATGGTAATTGTGGGGGTCACACTGTTACTTTTACCAAGGATGGTGGTGAACAAGTATCTACCTATAGGGGAACAGACCAAAACAGCAGACCAGAGGCTATCTCAATTGACTCTGTAGACTTATCTATAGATGATAGATACTTCTCTATCCGAGCATACATAGCTAGTGAGTACACGAGTACTTCATCTTTGTCTCATTGCACCACGCATTCTGTATCTTCCTTCTCATGCCACAGTGCAGTCATAGTTTTCTGAGAATGTGAAGGTACGACATTCTGTCTATTACAGCCTACCTCACCCTAGATGCACCCTCAACCAATCACCTCTCTACGCTGTCTCAAGGACAAATAAGGGTAACATGGCAGCTACCATCAGATGTACAATACCAAGCAGAGAGTGGAGTAGTGAGGGTACAATGTTCTACTGATTCTAACTTTGACTCATTAGTAGAATGTACTAGTACCACTGCTCTACTAGAAGAAAGAAAGTCTCTACTATACATGGCTGATGTAAGACATCCCTGCTATGCTAGACTGCATATAGTGAGAAACTACAATGGAACTGAACTTGTACAAAATCCAGATAACCCCCACCATCTGGTGAATGGAGGAAACCTATTCTGTCTAGGTAGATTTATTACCACTGGTATTTCATAAAATTTTTGATGGCTCCAAACAGATTATGGTTTACCAGTACTGAGGTGATGTTGTTACCTGATTATAAAAGCCAGGGCATAATGTAGGGCTATGAATCTGTTTTTGTTCAATATCTCAGTACCCTGTCACCTATAGAAAGAGACATGTTACCTGACAATGAAGTGAGTGTCATAGAATCAGGAGTACTGAGCCCTGGCAATACCAGAATGATCACAGTATCAATTCCATCAATAGTAAGTGTGAATCGATTAAATAATAAATGTACAGAATGCTGATAGAACTTTTTTACTCGTCAATGTTGTATGACTCGACAGAAGATATTTGTGTGTTACCTGGCAATAGCTACTTGTTATCTATAATACTTGTAGGTAAATGATGCATGCGTGGGCGGTGTCAAGTTAACTTATGAGACTGGTACCTTGGACAATGAGGACAAGACGGTTAGCTGGACATTCAGCAAAGAACAAGGAGTAACCTTTAAGCTAACCATTTACTTACAACTAGTAGATGGATATGAGACTATTGTATGGGATAGAGAGTACACTCCCAGACAAGGTGTGCGTATGAAGTATATATATAAAGTGTCTGTATTATATTGTATATTATACCATTACAATAATATATAATAGAATATGTAATGTATATTTACAGCCCCATCACCTCCCACAGTACTGGAGGCTACAAAGATAACTACTAACTCTGTTTTACTCAAGTGGACTGAACCAACGTACAGTAACCTAGCAAACCCAATCTCTGCATATCAGGTGCCTATTCTGTGCTTTGTTTATATTGAAAATGCCATTGTACAACACAAGTAGTCGCATGGTATGTGACATTGTTTTAGTGATTGTTCTAAAACTCATGTTTTGATGTTGCTGAAATTTGTTTTGTTTTGAGCAAAAAGGTTTTTTGTAGTTTGTATTATAATGGTATAGTTTTCCTTTTTATGTGTTGTATTTTACTGTGTTACTGTTTACACCGTACGTACATTGTATTTTCTGTAGATAACATGTACATTACCGGATGGAACCCCAGCTATTGAGCGTACCACCCCTACAGCTGTAGACACATACAATATAGAACCACTGCTAAAGGGTCAACAATATGAATGTACAGTAAAAGCTCTACTAACAGATGGAGGTTATGGAGAGACATCTGTACCAATTACCTTTACAACAATGTCTGTGGTAGAACCACCAGATAGTACCACTGTGACACTTGCTGCCTCTATACATTCATCAACTGCTGATACCCCAGCTTCAGCAATTACAGGACTAGTTGCTGGAATCGTCTGCACTTCTATTGTTGCTGTACTTCTCCTTGTTGCACTCATAGCTCTATGGATGAGACATAGCAGGTAACAACTAATGTGATGTCTAATAGCTTAGGCATGGTGTGTGATACCTCAGTGAATAATAGAATATCAATTATCAACGAAAGAAGACTAGATGCCTAATCTATGTAAGTCATCAATTGCAGTAGCCAAACAGCTGAATGAATTGGTGCTACATAATAGTGTGATATTATAGCTATAATAAGTAATAGCCAGCTCTGTCTGTAACCGATCTGTCATTTCACTGTCACAAGTTTAAACTAGTTTCTTACAATTTGAAACTATTTCATAAAACAAACTACAGATAACCTTTGTACCTTCTACTCGATGCACCTGCAGAGTAAAGTCGTCATTAATTCATAAGTTTTCTCTGATACAATTTCAGACTAGCAGCCCAACAGAAAAACGGAAAGGATTCAGCGAAACAGGAAAGTCAGAAAACTGGTTAGAAATTATTTCCATTGACATTCTGTTTTTTTTCAGTAGATGAGCAGATAAGTAAGTAGTTTTGGTGATGGGGTTGTACATTATAAAGAATTGAGACTAAGTCTGAAATGTTTTAGAAATTGCACTAAATAAATTATTATTTGTTTTTGTACCACTTTAATATCTCATAACAAACCTAGCGATGATATCTCATATCAAACCTAGAGATGACATCTCATATCAAACCTAGAGATGACATCTCATATCAAACCTAGAGATGACATCTCATATCAAACCTAGAGATGACATCTCATATCAAACCTAGAGATGACATCTCATATCAAACCTAGAGATGACATCTCATATCAAACCTAGAGATGACATCTCATATCAAACCTAGAGATGACATCTCATATCAAACCTAGAGATGACATCTCATATCAAACCTAGAGATGACATCTCATATCAAACCTAGAGATGACATCTCATATCAAACCTAGAGATGACATCTCATATCAAACCTAGAGATGACATCTCATATCAAACCTAGAGATGACATCTCATATCAAACCTAGAGATGATATCTCATATCCAACCTAGAGATGACATCTCATATCAAACCTAGAGATGACATCTCATATCAAACCTAGAGATGACATCTCATATCAGACCTAGAGATGACATCTCATATCAAACCTAGAGATGACATCTCATATCAAACCTAGAGGTGACATCTCATATCAAACCTAGAGATGACACCTCATATTGTGGTGGATTTCGGTGTACACATCCTCTGCGCACACATAGTATCACATTCTGGCATCACTACCATAGTCATTAGATGGCCAGAATTATCATCAACTACTAACCAAGTGGACGGTAACTATATTTATGCCTATACCGACACTGTGTACACCTATACCGACCCTGTGTACACCTATACCGACCCTGTGTACACCTATACCGACCTCACTGGGCCAGCAGGAAGTGAGTCAGTGGAGCCTGAGATCTTAGAAGTAGCCTGGGAGGACCTAAGAACCATCTGCCGAAAGTATCCACCCTTAACCCTTACAGAAGATGATGGACTAAGAGCTAGAAAGACCAAGGACCCAGAGACTAGCTATGATTGGTGTATGAGCCTATGACTCCGCCTACTATCAAAGGCCACCTATTCCTTTTAAGCCCTTTCTTACCATCTCATTTGTCATGTATTTATATAATCACTCTCATTGGTGTGTATTGTAATATTAGTAGTAATATATGAGCAGATCTCCCTACCAAGTGTTTTTTTGTGGATCTGATCTTGAGGTGATACAATGGGTTACGGCGTTGGATGAATTCGCCTTGTTTATATTGCATTTTATTTGAGGGGCATTCGAGTGGCATTTAAGTGGCATTTAAGTGGCATTTGAGTTTTGATTATTTTTTACTTAATTTGAACTTATATGGCATATAGATTTTGAATGTGTGGCATTTAAGTTTTGATAATTCTATACATAATTCGAACTCATATGGTATCTTGAGAGAGAGGAGAGAGGAAAAGAGGAGAGAGAGGAGAGAGGAGATACATCTACATTGAATAAATACATTGATTAAAAATGAAACAATATGTGAATATATACATTTATTGTATAATAAGTAGGGATACATAAAGAGAACATATTAAATATTGTGAGCTTGAAATAGTTCCAATATCATTTTGAATGAAAAAATGGATGATGAGAGATTTTCATCCGTTTGTATGTATCTACATATATCTGATTGAAAATGATATAATAATTCAGTAGTCCATTGTATTGAAATCAATTTTTGAGTGAGCTCTTTATTCCACACTTTTCTTTGAATTTTCTTTAAGTAATCATTAATACTGACAGTTTTTGACATTTTTACAACTGTTTGAAAATTGTTTTTAGTCATATGCTTAAATACTTCTACTGGATTGTCAACGTATTTATGTGTAGTGTATGGCCGGTATTGTACCGGTGAAAGTTCTCCATGTAAAGAAGCTACAGTTAGCAAATGCTGTGTCATACATAATAATATAGCTTGTAATGTCAAGCGATATCCAATCTTTTCCTGTACTTCAACATTTTCTTTAATATAGCTATGATATATCTTTGGAAGGTAGTCTTTGATTGTGTATCTTTTTGAACTCATAATGAACTAAAATAAAATGTTAAGTATTAGTATATGATGATTAAACAGTGTTGTAAAATAATTACATTTTAACTTTTATTAAATAATTTTTCTATTAATTCTTACCTTATCACCAAGAAATCAGCTGTAGTAGTTGATGAAATCAGTTGTAGTAGTTGATGAAATCAGTTGTAGTAGTTGATGAAATCAGCTGTAGTAGTTGATGTTTTATTGCTGGAGAGAATGATTTCTATGCAGAGAGAGCTGTTCTTATATAGTATAAGCCACTCCTACTCATTTAGCTTATAGCCATTAAAAACACTCACGCGAAAACTCTATCAGAATAGTGTTATTAGCGTGAAATATTCCTGTTTTATTCGCGTGAAAATAAAAAATTTCATTCCCGCGAAAGCAACGGTTTCCATTCGCGTGAAAATAAATTATATATTCCCGCGAAAGCATTGGTTTGTATTCGCGTGAAAATAAAATTTTTATTCCCGCGAAAGCAATGGTTTCCATTCGCGTGAAAATAAAATTATTTATTCCCGCGAAAACATTGGTTTGTATTCGCGTGAAAAAAAAATGTTTATTCCCGCGAAAGCATTGGTTTGTATTCGCGTGAAAATAAATTATTTATTCCCGCGAAAACATTGGTTTGTATTCGCGTGAAAATAAAATGTTTATTCCCGCGAAAGCATTGGTTTGTATTCGCGTGAAAATAAATTATTTATTCCCGCGAAAACATTGGTTTGTATTCGCGTGAAAATAAAACGTTTATTCCCGCGAAAGCAACGGTTTCCATTCGCGTGAAAACAAATTATTTATTCCCGCGAAAACATTGGTTTGTTTTCGCGCGAAAATAAAATGTTTATTCCCGCGAAAGCAACGGTTTCCATTCGCGTGAAAATAATTTATTTATTCCCGCGAAAACATTGGTTTGTATTCGCGTGAAAATAAAATGTTTATTCCCGCGAAAGCAACGGTTTCCATTCGCGTGAAAATGAATTATTTATTCCCGTGAAAACATTGGTTTATATTCGCGTGAAAATAAAATGTTTATTCCCGCGAAAGCAACGGCTTCTATTCGCGTGAAACAAAATTATTTATTCCCGCGAAAGCATTGGTTTGTATTCGTGTGAAAATAAAATTGTTATTCCCGCGAAAGCAACGGTTTCCATTCGCGTGAAAATAAATTATTTATTCCCGCGAAAGCATTGGGATGTATTCGCGTGAAAAAATGTTGATTCATAGGATTTAATCAGTGCAACTTTACCTATTTAAGAGCCACTGTTTTCACACAGAAAGCATCCAGTTCTACAACAGCTAGCGGAGAAGCAACATCTACTAAATCTTTCATTGCAACAACTAGGAGCTCATCTTCTTTATAAAGGTAAGAGTAAAAATATTTATTTTTTGTTAGCTAACACTACTAGCTGAAGGTTTATGATCTTTATGATCTTTTAAAAGTAATTACGAAAAATTAAACAAAATGTTTTGTTTTTTTAGAATGAATACTCAAGACGAAGGAAGTCAACCGATGAATGAAGAAGCAGGATCCCAGCAAACCCTTTCCCCATCACCTTCTCCTATCTTTGATATGGCAGAAAGTCAATTGGTGGTTGATGAACCAGAATCCCAACAAGATTTTACTTCATTCACATCTCCTACTAACAAGCTGTCTTCAAAAAGAACATCGATGAGGAAACGATCTTTCATTGATTTGACAAAAGATGATATTGAAACTGGCTTGAAGTGCAAAAAACCAGCTTTGTCGACTGTTGGAGACGAAACGCTTTTTCGTCACGCCAGAATACCCTTTCAAGATGCTGGAAGTAATGAACTAACCACTCTCACCTACAAGAGCGCCGGGTTAATAAACTCTCTCTCTCCAGATAGTCTAGAAAAACTTGAAGAGTCCGTGGAAATCTGCGAACTACCAGTACCAACGGTTATGGAGGTGTTGTCTGTTGAATTCCGTGATGAATCAAAGTGTGTCATCATTTACAACTACCGAAAGGATAAAAAGAGAACTCGGGTGAAGAGTGATGTTTCAACCGAAATAGGACTGCTTGTTAATAAAGCTAAGCAAACATGTCCAATTGTTTTAATTTATATGGGAGAAGGAAAGACAGGAGATGCGATTTTTCGTACTGCTGAATCTCAAGGGTGTAATCGAAAGATCAATGATCCATTCAACTCATTGTACAACAAGAGTTTGAGACAAATACAGGCTCATTTCACTGTCGCTCACCTACACGATTTTCCTACAGGAAGTGTTATAGCTTATGAGAATCCTGGAATGCTAAGAAAATGTGATACTCGTTGGAACAAGACTGCCGATATTATAGTGGCTAATTACAGATGCATGGTGAATGGAGAGCTATTGATTGGAGATCTTAGCATCCCTGCTCAAATAGCTTCATCTGTGGTGGCTGAAAAAAGCGGTGTAATCGTATTCAAAGGACTAAGACAAAATACGAACAACATGATTTCCTATGATATCATTCTACTCTCGGCTCTTCAAGCTTTCATTCAAACCTCAGAACTGTTTGATACTTCGCTGCAACACAGCTGTCTCTCCTACTTTGATGAAAATGAAAAAGAGAATTGTCCAGAACAGTACATCGAAGTCTTAATCGATAACACAAAGGATGTGACTCGTCTTTGATGATGGTAAGTTTTATATCTATTTTAAAAAAAAGCACCGAAGTATTTTTTTGTGAAATTAATTCATATAACTATGTATGATAGAGTCATTAGTTACTATGTCTTTTAGATATAGCTAAAGAGCGCTCCTGAGGAAGAAAATGAGAAGAACTTATTTATTTCTTGCTTGAAACATTACAAAATAATAGTTTTTATAGGTTCTGTAGTGTTTAGCGCAAAATAATGAGATAAGTTGTATTTTATTCATTTTATTTATTATAACAAATAAAAATCAAGTATAATAATCTATTTTAACAATTTACTTAGTAAATTAGTTCCTTGTATATGTACTCCATCTATCCCTTCTACTGCATTATCTTGAATGAACTCGAAGTTAGGATATGTCTGTATGATGAATCTCCGTATTGAGTGATCTCTCATCTCACTATCTCCTATATCTCGTAAAATTCTAACAATTTCATCCATACTCCACCCTCTACTTCTCAGTAAACAAAAGTATACACAATAATCGCCACATACAGTTGACAAAAAACTTTGTAGTTGTGTTTCATTACTTTGTATTGTTTCATATCCTCCATGAATACTTAGTATTTCATTTACATCCGGATAAAAGGAAACAGAACGTCCAAACGAGTCAAAAAAATCCACCTCTGAATCATTAGCGTACACAGCCAACCAATGCTCTCCGGGTTGATGAGAATAATGGGTGTTGAATACGAAACATCCTGTTGGAAAATTGCAAATTTGCTTCCAAAACTGTTCTCTAGCTCCAACATGAATCCCTACGCTTTGACATAAAACGTCTGAAGATAAGATCGAATGAATTTGTATGGTATTCATCTGTAACTTTCTGTTTAAAGCACTGCGTCTCCTCCGATAGTTAATTGAAGAATGCTATCCATCTCCAACACACCGTCTTTTACAAAGTATGCTACCAGGGATAATCCATCAGTCGTGTTAGTGCTAAAACGAATTTCCACACTTGTTGTGACATTTTTCATAGAGTGAAAACCTTCTTTAAGAAAATCACCAGTCAAATCAAATCCATAAAGTGTAGTACCATCAAGGTATTGTTCTTTCGTAATACCAAGACTATCGCCTTCAAGCAAAGTTCCGGTAGCGTGTAGAAACTGATGATATTCTCTTCCAAAAATTCCTCTAGCATAATTTGGTTCAAATCTCCTTCCAATTGGACAATCACCAACTCTCAATACAATACTATCAACACTAGCATGCTGCATTCTATATGGATTCAAGGCGAAACGTCCGTTCATTGCGTTGTGATCAACTAAACCTAAATAAATTTGTTTAGGTTTTTGTTTGTTTTCTTCCAAAGTGATGTCGATCTGCGCAACACCAGCACGAATTCCATATAGTTTTATCCGTTTTCGATCAACAGGATAAATGTAGTTGTGACCTTCCAATGCCAAACTGAGCTGGGAGTTTTGTATTGTAGGATTCACCTTAACTTTACAAAGATGAAGTTCAAATTTATCAATTCTAATCTTTGCCCCTCCTGCAGGCGCCTCATTCGCAGCAAACAAAGCTAGTTTGCCAGAGGCACGCTCAAACTCCAGCTGCATAGTAGGACCTGGTATTATTAGTTTTTTCTGCTGAAATAATGCGAGATGAGATTTTCCAGTTAATTCTATTGTCTTTCCACCTATGATTAGAGCTCTCCTCTTTTTCTTATCAGCGGTTTTGTGATCAGTAGCGTCTTTGCTAGTTGAATCATCATACAACCATCCTTCCATCTTACCTTGATATTTCTTTCTTTCTGCACTGTTTTCGAGTAGTTGTGAAAAGTAGGAGTGTAAACCGTAGTTGTTAGCGTATTCAACGGTGGTTCCTTCTATCGACATTTTCAACTCGCTGAATAATGTATGCATTGAATCCCCCATCCACACAACTGCATCATCATCATTACCTGTAATATTGGTTCCATCATCTTGAACAACTGTGGCTTCAACTTGCAGAAACGAGTTGTAGAGATCTGTGTAATGTTCAGTGCTCCCTGACAAGGTTAACTCAATACTACCATAAGGATCTAACCTATCAGGTCTGATGACAACATATTCCGATCTTTCTACCGATATGTTTGTTGGTTCCGTAGCAAATACATCCAACGTTGGATTTATGTTGTAGGAAGAACCTTCCAACTTATTACCTGTTGTTCCATTTAGGCTAGCCATCTCTTGCGAGTGATGAATGCTTGAAGCGTTACCGCTTAATGAATATAGATATCAAGCTCAGCTGTCTTTATACCGGATTCTACTGCTATTAAAATATACCACGTTTACCAACACCTCTCCTCTTCTTTCCACCTCTTGTTTTTCTCCTTTTCATACTATCTGGACGGACTGCATTGAGCACATCTCCTCCCAGATCATTCAACTCTGCCAATCCCCTCTTCTTTGCTGACGCTGCAAAACTTTGACCATCGATGACATCACGCGCTACATTTCCACCTACAGACAATGCTCTTTTCCCCAAACTAATTGCTCCTCTTTTCAGCATTGGTGCTGCAGATTTAAGTAAACTTGAAAAAATACTACCAAGTCCATTTCCTCTCATATTAGGCATCACTCGTCGTCCACTATACACTCCAATTCCATTTCCAGCTTGCATCTTGTAGTACTCATCAAAAAAATCTTTTGAATCCTCAGGGGTGTATCGTACCAAACTCATTATAATTCTTTCTCTCTATAGTGAACCGTCAACACAACCTTTCCACCATCAAATGGTATTCGTTGACCGTCGTCACTCGTTATAAGTACTTGAATCATATCACTATTTAGTGATGAAGCGTCAACATAGTGAGGATTTTTAAATTCTTGATACACAACGCTATTCTTCTTTCCTTGAACTGGAACTACTCTCAATAAAGGTACATTCGTATCTCCTACCATTCTATTATCAACAATGTTGGAATAAACATACAAGGATGTTAAACCGGAATTTATATCAGGGGGTGTGATATTATTGTATCTACCACGAGGGTATGTAGTTTTTGATTCAAATCCAAAAATATATGCTATATCTTTGGAAAAGCTTATGGCAGTATCAGGATCACTGTTAGTTAGTAAAGCGGTGTTGGTGATGTTGTTGTAGGAGATGGCGAATTTCTTGTCTAAATCCATTTCATTCATTCTCTTTCGTAGAATCTCCTCCAACTCCTCTATACTATCATATCTTCCATTACCGATTAGGATGAAGGACTTTTCGCTTTTACCAGAGACATTAGTCTTTTCTAGATATATTTTCCCTTCGGTAACATTTTTCCAATTATTAGAATAAGTCATATCTAGCAGAGCTACCTCCCATTTACCACCATTGATAACCAAATATTTATACAGTCTCACTGTAAATTCGGAATTGTTATTATCAGGAAACTCTTCACCACTAGAGTTTGAGGGTAAAGTTATCAGCATCGACATTTTCCCAATGTATGATGATTATATCAAGCGTTGTTTCCTTATAAACTATTCATCTACCCACTCATTGAACTTTTCTCCATAACCTAACCACTTAACCAGAATCTGTCTTTTACCTCTTCTCATTCTTCTTCCCAGTATCTTTTCAATTCTGAAAATCGTGGGTTTTTTTACTTTTTGCAACTCTTTTTCGTAAAAGGTGCCATCAATCATCTCCTCAGCTAAATCTTTCACCCTATATACAACAGGTTTTTCATCAATAAGTACATCGGTGATTATAAAAATCTCAATCGTCCAATTCGGGGTGTATCCTCTTTCAAACACTCCTCTTGCCTTACTTATTCTCACATAATCCCCAACCTTTAGTTTTGCTTCTTGAGTTAAACTATGTTCACCTCCTTCATACACACGATTCCATACAAGTTCTTGATTTTGAAAATTCACATCATTTGGTCTCATACCTATAGCACCATGAATTGTGTTGTTGTATGCATTAACCATTTCTGGTAAAACATCAATGTATCTATCGTCATCTTTATATGTCAAATATCTATATATCTTCTCTTTTAAAGTTCTGTTAAAACGCTCCACCATTGATGCCTTTATCGTTTCATTTTCGGTTGTAAAGCGCTTGATCTTTTTTTCCGCCAGCAGAGTCTTGACATTGACGTTGTCAAACTCTTTACCTTTATCAGATTGTAAAGCTTTATAGTTTTCCCCCTCTAGTATTCTTCTCAATCCTCTTGCTACTACCGGTCCTGATTTGTTGATGAGCGGCACAGCCCAACCTTTTCTAGATAAAGAATCAATAGCAGTCAGTAAAAATGCTGTATTATTATTTTCATCTCTTCGAGATCGAACATCCATCAAATCTACCTGTAGCTGTTCCCCTATTCCAGCTACAATTGTAGGACGACGCTTAAACTTGGTTACAACTTTTTTATGTAACGTGTAGGCATCCTCACCACTCAACCATTCACGGATTCTTTTTTCTCCCTCTCGTTTTCTACGAGCTTTCAGTAAAGCTCTAGCTCCTCGTAGAGATGTATGTAATGCAGGATTGTAATACAACTCTTTTAGCGTGTTGATGTCCATGAATTAGTACCGGGAACGACCAACTTTTTCTTCTGAGTCTTACGTGTTCGATGCGGGGATTTTCTGACAGTTGTGATTCCTTCATCAGTTAGCAGGCTTTTAAATCTACTGTAATTGGTATTTCCCGATTGTATTTTACCTCCTTCGGTTAGAACGTCTCGTAGTAAAGTTTTGGAAGTCCTAGGATTCAACCAATGTTCTCCAATTTTCAGTCTGTTCTTCTCCGAGTCGAATCTACCAATTTTACTCAGATTATTCAACATTCTGACAGCGATCGTTTGATCACTCTTTTTTGTTGTTAAATCAGCTGCTTTTTTTTCAAAATCTTTTAAATTTTCGCTTTCACTATCGTGCTCATCTTCTCCATCAGTAAGAAATGTACTTCCTAGTAAGGTTGTGTCTTCAGTATCAAACAACCTTCCTTTTATTAATTCCATCCCAATATCATCATCATCATCAACCACTTTCACTGATTCTAACTCATTGTCTTTATCAACATTTGGTGAAAAGACATTAGGTTTATTATCAATAACTGTGCTATTGGCCAAAGGAAAAGTAGACTCTATCTTTTTTTTCTTAATGAGATTCCAACTATCCTTTTGTGTCTGGTTTTGGTTATTTTTAATCTTTTTGACATCAGACAAATACCTACGTAGGTTTTCAACATTTTCATCTAACTTTTCGTATGAGGATAAGTCAGAATCATAAGCCGTTTCCAGTAGATCATTTTGCTTTCGCTTCATATTTCTCACTGTTATAGCTTCCATAGGATTATAATACAATGGAGGTCTGGTTTTCTCTTCCTTTACCACTGTTTTATTATCCTTTCTTTCCGTTAATCTATAGTATTCATCTTCAGTGAGTATAAAATTACTTCTGGAGAATGTTAAAGGCTGACGATTCATCTTTTTATTGATGATAAAACAGATACAATAGGGGTTATAATAGCATCCAAAAGATTCCCTCTACCACTCTGAATCAAAATTTTACGCTTATCATCAACTGTCCCTCTACCACTAAGTTTATGTAGCTCCTTCTTGTAACGCTGCAACTCAATAAACTGCTCAGAATCAAGAGGAACATTACCTAATATAATATTTTTAACACTTTCTATCAATGATTGAAACAAATCTGAGTTGGCCTTTTCGACTATAGCGATTTTTCCTTTCTTACTCAGATCATCCAGAGCTAAAATCGCCATTCTATTTCGCATCATTCGTGTTGAGAGTTTCATCTTTATCTTCTCCCTCCGCCTAGCACACTTTTAAGTAACCCAGGAACTATATTGCTGATGATAGGTCCTAGTAGAGCGCCTAAAAATCCTCCTTTTTGCAATACAGCTTTCTTATCATCTAACGTTGATTTTCTTACTAAAGCGCTAATATCCTTCACGTTTCGCTGCAACTCATTATACTGAGATGATGTCAATGGTATCGTTCCATTTATAATAGCTTTAGCGCATTCCATTAGAGTCATAATAAATTCCTTTTTGGCTTTGGCTATAACAGACTTTTGAATAGCAAAGGTTGTATTGTTGAGCGATAACAACACAGCTGCATTTCTTGTTAATTTTTTCTCCAAAGCTTTAGACATTATAACGCTTTCGTGTTGCGTCGTTGAATAACAAAATATGATTGAGGTGAAGTGAATAGTAATTGTATTTATATCCTTTTACTTGGGTACATATAATATCATAGGGAGAACTGATGTAAAATTTCCCAATAGTCTATGTTGATCATTCGTTTGTTGAGTCGTATCTATTCGTAAATAAGAGTATGGTTTCTTTGTCGCATCTTCAAAAGTCTCTTGTACATATTTTATTTTTGATGGAAAACATTGTCGAGCCAAATAGGAAATAGAAGAAGCATCTCTAGGGTTTTTAAAAAGAAAAAAATAATGACTATTCAAGGAAATTGTACGATTTCCTTTTAAAAACAGATTCTGAACAATAAAAAACACACTTATGTTCAAATGATGACTATGTTTTGTATACAAAGCATTAGCATCGGCTTTACCAGAAACTTCATCCATGAGATCATCAATTATCAGCCATCGATTTTTACCATCTCTGGGAAAACTCACTGTTATATCTATCATGCCTTCATGAAAAATCACTCCTGATACATCATCAAAGGCTTTTTGGTAGGCTCCATAACAGTAGTGAATCTCTGTTGGTGGAGGGTGTGCTATAGTCTGACTAGCTTCAATCATTCGAAAAATCGCTTGCGTCTTTCCCGATCCAGTTGGTCCTGCAATCATTGCTGTAAAAGGAGATCGCATCCTCGGGTCATAATCTTCAGGTTTCCCATTCATCATAAAAAGATGTTCATCAATCAACAGTAGTTTCATTTATGATTCCAACAGGAGAGTTTCTCGCTTTTTGTATTTTTTCCATAGCTTCTTCATACATACTAAACTCAGTAACACCTCCAAAAGTGGAAAGCCCTACGACAAATACCAAAATTATCATAATTATCAACGCTTTACGCTTCATACTCGGTAAAACATCTATCATATCACGTTCAGTACCATCAATAGTATCAACTTCATTCATCGGTCTCATCTCAACATCATCCTCTGTCGACATCTTAACTTCCAATAACCATACAATCTTATCACGTTTTCATTTATATACAATGTTAAAACTATCAAAAAAATCAAATGCCATACATGCAAAATCTAGCTGCCATATGAGTTCAAATTAAGTAAAAAAATAATCAAAACTCAAATGCCACTTAAATGCCACTCAAATGCCACTCAAATGCCCCTCAAGTAAAATACAATATAAACTCGGCGAATTCATCCAACGTCGTAACCCATTGACTCAACCCCCAGATCAAATCCACAAAAAAACACTTGGTAGGGAGATCTGCTCATATATTACTACTAATATTGTATTGTAATTGGATGGTTGTTTCTGTGCACTGCCTATAAAAGGGAGAACTTTGCTTATGGCTATCAGTTGTAATTGGGACTTTTTACTAACTCGTTTATTCTGGAGGAATAAAAGCATATGGACTCAATCATATTGAGATATGCGTCTGAGCCAAGGGCTCACAACTGGTTGTAGAGTAGCAATACTCTATCTTGAATTCGTTCGGTACATCACCGACCCTGTTGTTGTAACAGGTAAAACTAACAACTGGTGGCAGCACGCTACCAACCTCAGCTAGTGATTTTCAGCCCCCAAAATCCACTACAATATCAAACCTAGAGATGACACCTATTATTAAACCTAGAGATGACACCTTGTCATTACCACAATACACTGTACAATATGCTTGTAGATGCAGCTGCTGTGTACACAGACCTAGGTACTGTCACAGATGAACATACATATGAGAGAGTAGATATCAATGGAGTTGTTACCATGGATATAGACAGAGTGGAATATAAAAACCTCAACACCAAAGTAAAACATGGAGTTCTAGCCAAACAGGAAGCTGTGGGGTCTGAAGCCAGTGAATACGAGAGAGTTAGCTAGAGAGAGCAATGTATCCTGCCTTTATCTCTATATAGACTCTTTGTGACTGTTGCTTTATCTCTATATAGACTCTTTGTTACTGTTGCTTTATCTCTATATAGACTCTTTGTAACTGTTGCTTTATCTCTATAAAGACTCTTTGTTACTGTTGCTTTATCTCTATATAGACTCTTTGTAACTGTTGCTTTATCTCTATAAAGACTCTTTGTAACTGTTGCTTTATTATGGTTAGTGATACTTGTGTAATATTACCTTAAACATTTTTTTTGGCGGTTTTGTAAACAACAAAATTTATTTTTTTGTTTAAAATTATTTATTCCCACCAAATATAAAACAGTTTATGAGTAAATTCAAAGAAGCAACCGAGTCAATGGTTTGTTGAATTGAATGTAATATCTAGATGGTTAATCATTTATAAACAAACAGTTCTCACCAACCACCGGGTAGTGTTTGACTAACAGCACCTTAAATATCAGTGTTTGATTCATCAGAAGACTTAAGGTGATGCTGACTAAGACATAAAACTTGTGCGCACTGCAGGTTATATCAAAAAGAACAAAGTTGGTTTGATACATTGATTTTTAAAACAACTGGACTATTTTGTACAAAATTGCTACAAAAATTTGTGTAACTGGAGGCGTAGCTTTAGTTTATTTGAAGGTAAAACTTGGTAAAGAAAAACTGTAAATGGAGAGTGGGTGGTAGGGAGTGAAGGCTACGGAAAATGAAGCGAAGGCGGACTTGATGAACTGTGGCCAGGTGGGAAATACAAATAGTGTTTAAAGGATTCAGCAAACAAAATTCTGCACACACATTGATCACTCAAAGATGTTATTACTGTGACAGACTGCTAGTATTTAGCAGTGAAAGCTTTAGGAGTTATCTGCAAATGTTTTTAGAAAGGAGGCAACTCTAACAAAGTACGAACCAACCCTACAGTGATAGGAGACTCTTCAACTATATAAAAGCTGCTTGCAGTGTTTGACAACCCTGTTATAAGAGACACGCTTCAGTGATCATGAATGGACTACTTTAATATTTTTGTTTATCAAAGAACAACCAAGTTATTCTCTATTGTTTGCCCTGGCATTCACTGAGCAGGGATAAGAACCTGATGAAACGTATTACTAACCAGTATGTGGGAGTCTCACTTCCTTCTTCGCTTTACTGACGGTTGAGACAGCCACCTCGTTATAGCAACTTTTACTTTATGTCTGAATAGATGTGAGTATACTTTAGATACCTGCCAAAATTGTCTCTTATTTATAATATAAATCGTATTGTATCATGTTATATTATATTTTATTATACTACATCATCTTATAATATATTATATTAAATGCATATTGTGGTAGATTTTTATGCACCAAACCTGTGAACACGGATCTTCACAGATTTTTACCTGCTAGAGGTGATCTCTGTGGGACAGAGACACCCATTTAGCATTGAGGTAATACAAGCAACAGGCGACTGGTCATCCCTGCTGCCAGCAGTAGAGCTAGCAGTGCTGCCTCCCCTGCACTACAGATGTGACAGGGCCTGTAGTGATCTTTCCTGGGCCGGTGGTGACCCTTACTGGGTCACCACCGGCCCACTACAAGGTCACTCTCCCCAGAGTGACCTTGTCCCAATATGGCAGTCAAACTACTGCAAAGCACTAACCTCTACTTCCCAACTGTGGTAAGCCCTTGGCTCAAACATAAAAATCAGTGAATTATTCTAGAAAATAGTAGCATCAATATAACAAGGTTGAGGGCTACGTATCAAAGGAGAAGCTCTAAAATCCACCACAGTATGAACACTTGCAGCTTAGAAACAATTTTATGGGAAATGGTGATATGATTAGTTGAATCATGAATTAACTTATGAGTTTTTGGCCACCATAAAAACCTACCAATAGCCTCAAATACAATGCTATCGATTATTTTATCAATTATACCGGAGATACAAAAAGGACACCCTACATTGGTAGAGCAAATCGTTAATTGCACTTGCGACATAAAATAAATAAAACTTAGTCTATTGTGGCAACGTCCAACTAGATTATTAGCTGTGGATTTTTGTGAGGAAATAAATTTATCGACTCGAAAATCAGTAATTGTTTTACAGCGTATTCTGTGTTTCTGACTTCACTTGTGACAATGGTATTACTTCTGTTTGTGTCACTCTTTTTCAGGAAGCGTCTTGAGTACACCAAAAACTTTAAAATGATTTTACTTCAGATGTCTATGCTGTTGTTATACACAATAATGTCAGGTGGTGAGTATACATAGACATAAATTCAGTTATCAAATTACTCACAATCTTGGTAAAAAAGGGAGAGCTTTTTCATACAATCTCACTATTTCAGTCTTCCATCAATATATTTTAGCACAATTCCGTTTCAGTAAAGGTTGTAGAGAAAGATAACAATTGATTGAGCACATCGAAAGATTTTTTTTGTAGTTTTTATTGCTAAAAGTTATTTGGATATTAAATTAAACTTGCATTCAAGTTTCATATTTAATTTCATAGAATCCCTGGATTGTACATGGCAAAAGGTAGACAACACAAGGCTAAGACCAAACATACAATCTGGTACACTTCTCACCACAACCACTCCTACACACATTGACTGCAGACAGCTGTGTGTGGAGCAGACGACATTCCTTTGTGCTGCCTACAACTACAACCCAACCAGCAAGGATTGTGAACTGTTAGCAGAGAATGAAGAGACAGCCACTGCAGAGTCAGCGAACGAATGGAAGTATTACATCAGACCTGCATGTGCTGGTCAGTGTAAAATGTGCTGAAGTAACAAGAGATTATTAGAACTGTTTGTTGTTGTTGGTTGTAGAGGTGAGAGAATGACATGAGTGAAATGGTTGTGTCTAATAATGCTTCATTTCATTCCAATTTCCTCCGGTTGGATTTTTCTCTACAAACAAATAGTTGTTGTCCCCCCCCCCCCCCCCCCAACGCAACACAAAACCTTTTTATTAATATAATTAACAAAGATGGAAAAGTTTCACCTTTTACATTCAATGTTTTAATTGACTGCACCATTTTGCACATGCCCAAAGTTTAATGCTACATAGAATAACTCACTTGTATACAATTTGATACAGAGTGTTTGGATGAAATGGCTGTAGAGTGTTTGTATCATCAAACATTTTATTCTGCTGTTCTTATAGTATCAACTTTTGAGGTGAAAGACTATACTAGATCCACTCAATGATTAGATAGAGTTTATATGTTTCTCAAACACTAGCCATCTCATCCAAAGACAGTGTTTAGAAGCTGTTGCAAAAGTTTTCAAATTGCACTTTCTGATTATTTCTGTTTAACTTTGATTAAATGAATAAATGTGCTAAATATTATAGCAACTGTTCTAACTCAATCAGAAAAAATATAACTTATGTTGGAAAAACATTGTAGGTATGTGGTTGCCTTGGCAGAGTGCCAGAGGAAAGACGTTGACAGGAGGAGGCAGATATGGAACAGAGGCAGACAACCTAAGGACATGTATGTCTAACTGTCTGACTACAGAGAGAACATGTAGAGCTATCATCAAGTCTACTAGCTCTAAGGAATGTCTACTAGTTACTAAAAGATCTGATGATGAAGGAGTGACAACCATAGACAGCACTGATGTACAGTACTATGATAGACCTGCCTGGTATTTAGGTACGTGGTAAATCTCTGATACGCTGAGTCACAGCTATTGGTCGGCTGTGCTTTTAAATCCCATAATCTCACGCCTGTCTCATTTTATGAACTGTTTTGTTTGCATTCTACAATTAAAGTTCTGTTTATAGTTTCAGTAACAACTCACTACTGTCAATCAATCTATGCTGCTCAACTAAAATCCAAGCATTTGTTTTAAATTTGTTTTAACATTTCCTCGGATGTTATTGTGAAGGATTTTGGGGTAGGGAGGTAGGGAGGGAGCAGTGGTAAAACAAATAAATGGATTCTTCCGGGATGGATTGGGAAGTGTCACGGTTCGGGCCAAGAGAGGTTGTGTGAGAGAGGATAACTCTAAAGTTTTCTCCAAATAATTATCTGCATCAAACCGCAAAGGTTCAGGGAAGTGGTTGTGACTTGTTGTGAAAAGATGGGGCTGTATACAAGGGTTGAGTACATTAGAGGGGGTGGTGTATGACTAGTGGGTACGATGTGTAGTTAGTTATATGGAAGGGGCAATGGTTGTGAGGAGTATAAACTCCAAGTTCAAGTTTAACCTTTTTAGAGCATCATTTGTTTATTACTTTGCAGATAAAATTTATTTGCGATAAACAAAATATTGTTAAAGTATTGTAGTGGATTTTGGGGGGCCGACCAAACGTCCACCAACAACGCCTCACTCTAGAGGTCAACTTCCAACAGAGGAGTATGCCAACTCCACAACTGTTCTCGGAGCCCGCGGCTCAAACGTACGACTCAATGACTTGTTGAGTAAACCATACTTTATTACACAGCATAACCAGCAATGTATAATAAGGGTAAATGTATCATGCTACTTGGCTTAAGCACAGGTAGAATCCCAATACAATACAAAGAGTCTAGTGAAATGTTCTGCCTTTTATAGGCAGAACATGATTAAAACATATGCCCAAACAAGGGGCAACAAATCAGCAATGGCAGGAAGTGTTTACACTAATCAGATCATGAGATATAAATATACGATACAGTCATTGGTTAATATAGAGTTAAATGTGCCAGGCGCCCAGAAGTAGGGGGCGGAGCTTCTTAGTCAATCTTGCTTACTCATGGTGGTGCAATGAGTAGCCCTGGTTCTTGGTCCTTATGGCTTGTGGTCCTTGGCTTTGGTCTTGTTTGAGGACAGCTATGTTGCAAAGTCGGGCTCCTGCACCTTCGGTATCAATTTCGGTTCTCAGGCTATATTAGTTCTTTGCTCACCGACCCGGTATAGGTATGGTAATGGCACTGCAGGGCCGGTAGTACATGCTGCAGGGCCGGCAGGATGTGCTGCAGGGCCGGTGGTACCTCTGCAGGGCAGGCAGTGAATGCTGCAGGGCAGGCAGTGAATGCTGCAGGGCAGGCAGGGTGCGCTGCAGGGCAGGCAGTGAATGCTGCAGGGCCGGTAGGGTTTCTACCGGCTGACTTGCTTATGTTCTGGCTGTGCCAGGCTCTATTTAGGCTTGCCTGACACTCAACAGTTGTCAGGGGGACCTTGCGCAAAGTTAGTGGTCACAAAAATCCACCACAGTATAGCCTGGTTCCCAACACTTGTGGCAATCAGTGCTGAAGAGGTTGGACTGGAGCAACATCTCAAGGCTCCTGTTTCTTAGCTCTGCTAACAATTATATCACTGAGCACTGGTCAGTGTGCCAGTCTCTAGTCTAAAGTATTTAAGTTGTGCCACTGTTGGCCAATGTCTTTGATATTTCTTACATGAAAGTTATGCATACATTTTACTAAAAAACGTTATAGTTGTAAATTGCAAACAATTTATAAGATGATCCCAGACATCACCTGCACATTATGATACCAATTAGTAGCTTAATAATCAGTCACAGCTAAAAAGGAAATAAATTAGGCTCTAAGTAACAATTATAATTTAGCATTTTTTACAGACACAATGAGACATGATCACAAGCCCTTCAAACCAACTTTTTGAGCTTGAACACCTTGTCATAGGCTCTGTGAATAAAGTGATCAGCAATGAGATAGTGAGCTTTACTAGCACAGGTCAGAGATATTGTAACCAATAACATATGTTAACAAATCTACAAAACTCTGTTGTGATAGTTATTTAAGAAGACACAGTGTATAATAGTTAAAAAGTGAAAGATACAAACCAGTCACATGTACTCTATATATACTCTATCCAGTGAGTTTCACGAACTATATCACGCGCGAAAATTAGCACAAGCAAGTGGGCCACTCCAAATAGGCAAGTGGGCCACATTTGGCCCACTGACCATAGTTTGGCCACCCCTGGTCTAGGGAATCACATTCTATATAAAACAGTGTGGTACACATGTCAAACTGAACACACACCAGCTTTAGTGTGATTCATTTGGTTGATGAGATGTAAAGTTATGCAAAGATTATTATACAGTTTCACTAATTTAGCACTGTAGGTGACTAATAACAAGATAACATCCAAGGGAGACGACTCAGAGCGGTATTCGAAAGTAATGGCCAGTAATGCTTCTTTTATATACGGTAAATGTTACTTGCAGACAACTCCTCGGCAGCGACTTTACCTGCAGTAGAAATGATAACAGGCAGAGGAAGTAAACTGCCTCTACATTTGCTAATAAACAGAGTAGTGCCAGTAGAGGGATATCTGGTGGCTTGGCAGTACTTTGTTGGAAGTACGGCAACAGAAGGTTGCCAGTCATATGCTGCCATATGGAGACCAGAGACAAACACATACAGACGTATAGTGGAGACACGCATCACACCAGATCATACAACCATAGGAATCAAGTTCCAGTATGTGCAAGACTCCGTTACTGTGGTCAAAGCTGGAGACTTTCTGGGACTCCATGTTGCGTCTGATGGTAATTGTGGGGGTCACACTGTTACTTTTACCAAGGATGGTGGTGAACAAGTATCTACCTATAGGGGAACAGACCAAAACAGCAGACCAGAGGCTATCTCAATTGACTCTGTAGACTTATCTATAGATGATAGATACTTCTCTATCCGAGCATACATAGCTAGTGAGTACACGAGTACTTCATCTTTGTCTCATTGCACCACGCATTCTGTATCTTCCTTCTCATGCCACAGTGCAGTCATAGTTTTCTGAGAATGTGAAGGTACGACATTCTGTCTATTACAGCCTACCTCACCCTAGATGCACCCTCAACCAATCACCTCTCTACGCTGTCTCAAGGACAAATAAGGGTAACATGGCAGCTACCATCAGATGTACAATACCAAGCAGAGAGTGGAGTAGTGAGGGTACAATGTTCTACTGATTCTAACTTTGACTCATTAGTAGAATGTACTAGTACCACTGCTCTACTAGAAGAAAGAAAGTCTCTACTATACATGGCTGATGTAAGACATCCCTGCTATGCTAGACTGCATATAGTGAGAAACTACAATGGAACTGAACTTGTACAAAATCCAGATAACCCCCACCATCTGGTGAATGGAGGAAACCTATTCTGTCTAGGTAGATTTATTACCACTGGTATTTCATAAAATTTTTGATGGCTCCAAACAGATTATGGTTTACCAGTACTGAGGTGATGTTGTTACCTGATTATAAAAGCCAGGGCATAATGTAGGGCTATGAATCTGTTTTTGTTCAATATCTCAGTACCCTGTCACCTATAGAAAGAGACATGTTACCTGACAATGAAGTGAGTGTCATAGAATCAGGAGTACTGAGCCCTGGCAATACCAGAATGATCACAGTATCAATTCCATCAATAGTAAGTGTGAATCGATTAAATAATAAATGTACAGAATGCTGATAGAACTTTTTTACTCGTCAATGTTGTATGACTCGACAGAAGATATTTGTGTGTTACCTGGCAATAGCTACTTGTTATCTATAATACTTGTAGGTAAATGATGCATGCGTGGGCGGTGTCAAGTTAACTTATGAGACTGGTACCTTGGACAATGAGGACAAGACGGTTAGCTGGACATTCAGCAAAGAACAAGGAGTAACCTTTAAGCTAACCATTTACTTACAACTAGTAGATGGATATGAGACTATTGTATGGGATAGAGAGTACACTCCCAGACAAGGTGTGCGTATGAAGTATATATATAAAGTGTCTGTATTATATTGTATATTATACCATTACAATAATATATAATAGAACATGTAATGTATATTTACAGCCCCATCACCTCCCACAGTACTGGAGGCTACAAAGATAACTACTAACTCTGTTTTACTCAAGTGGACTGAACCAACGTACAGTAACCTAGCAAACCCAATCTCTGCATATCAGGTGCCTATTCTGTGCTTTGTTTATATTGAAAATGCCATTGTACAACACAAGTAGTCGCATGGTATGTGACATTGTTTTAGTGATTGTTCTAAAACTCATGTTTTGATGTTGCTGAAATTTGTTTTGTTTTGAGCAAAAAGGTTTTTTGTAGTTTGTATTATAATGGTATAGTTTTCCTTTTTATGTGTTTTATTTTATTTCATAATTGATTACATCGTTTGCGTATTGTATTTTCTGTAGATAATATGTACATTACCGAATGGAACAACGGTTATTGAGCGTACCACCCCTACAGCTGTAAACACATACAATATAGAACCACTGCTAAAGGGTCAACAATATGAATGTACAGTAAAAGCTCTACTAACAGATGGAGGTTATGGAGAGACATCTGTACCAACTACCTTCACAACACTGTTTGTGATAGTACCACCAGGTACTACCATTAGTGCACCCATGGCTTCTACAACTAGTACTTCTGGTACCATCTACACAACCCTTTGGTAGAGTTAATTGAAATTGTTTTTCGTTGAACTCATAAGTTAACATTTGAAGTTTTTAGTGATGTGCCATAAGCAATTGTTTACTTTAAGCAGACACAAACAGTACTTGCTGCTTCCTCATCACCATATACTGGTATAGCACATATCTTACCTGCTGTACTATCGATATCGTCAGTTATGTTGTTTCAGAGAGCATGGCACCAGGTGAATCTCCACCAAACCCTGGTAATGGAGCACTGGTAGTGGGAGTTATAGGAGCAGTGATTGGTTGTGTACTGGTTGTCATAGCAACAGTAGTTTTCATTAAGAGACGAGGGAGGTAAGTCTTACACGAGTTGTCTGGCACGTAGTAGCTGTTTTAATTATAATGTAGTAAAATAACTTACATCCACTGTGTATGTCTATGTAAATATCCAATCAGATCAGAGAACACAGACACAGATATTCAACTGACATCTAAGCAGCCTCGCATATCAGGTAGACCAGTAGGTAAGTACTAACTTCTTTGTTGAAGTTCAATATACTGGATCTCTATTAGTCAATTTTTAATTTGCAGATTTTGATTTTGATCTTTGAAAAGTTTCAACAAAAGTTTGCTAAAGTGAATGAAAAATTTTAAAATAATTCTACCGTTTTTTACAACTATGTCTTTTTCACCTAAGTTAGTGTTTATGAATTTTAATGAAGTACTGTGTTTATAAAAAGGATTTGTTTAATCGAAAATTAAGGACTTTGGCTTTCACTACTTGTTCTTCAGCAATACTTTGCAAGAATCTTTGGATAAAAACTCAATTTGAGTTTGAGTTTGATATATCTTTGAAAATCATTTATAAAAATTTATTAATCAAAATGTTACTTTAAAGCTGCCGTGCAGCCAACACGCAGCTCTACGGACAGTGAGACCAGAGTACTCTCAGGAAACTATATCAACAGTGTCAGTCCATCGCGGGTGATGCCAGTGACTGAGCTCCCTGGTGTCATAGCGCAGCAGAAACTGGACCACACTGACACTCCTTTCAAAGAAGAATACAAGGTAGTAACATTCCCATAATGCATCAGTTACATACGTTTCCTTCCACACTAATGTGCAACGTGTTTGGAATTACAGAGCATTGGGCAGCCTCCCTTGGAATGCCTTGTTGGCAGACAGCCAGCAAACATTGGCCTCAACAGATTTAAAAATATCACTGCCAGTGAGTATAGAGTGTGTCAAAGATTAATCTTGTTAATCTAAAGTAGCATTAAACATGCTGTACTCTAGTAGTATATAACATATACAATATATAGTGTTGTATACCTTAGTACATCTGTACTCTAGTAGTATATAACATATACAATATATAGTGTTGTATACCTTAGTACAGCTGTACTCTAGCAGTATATAACATATACAATATATAGTGTTGTATACCTTAGTACAACTGTACTCTAGTAGTATATAACATATACAATATATAGTGTTGTATACCTTAGTACAGCTTTACTCTAGTAGTATATAACATATACAATATATAGTGTTGTATACCTTAGTACAGCTGTACTCCAGTAGTATATAACATATACAATATATAGTGTTGTATACCTTAGTACAGCTTTACTCTAGTAGTATATAACATATACAATATATAGTGTTGTATACCTTAGTACAGCTTTACTCTAGTAGTATATAACATATACAATATATAGTGTTGTATACCTTAGTACAGCTGTACTCTAGTAGTATATAACATATACAATATATAGTGTTGTATACCTTAGTACAACTGTACTCTAGTAGTATATAACATATACAATATATAGTGTTGTATACCTTAGTACAGCTGTACTCTAGTAGTATATAACATATACAATATATAGTGTTGTATACCTTAGTACAGCTGTACTCTAGTAGTATATAACATATACAATATATAGTGATGTATACCTTAGTACAGCTGTACTCTAGTAGTATATAACATATACAATATATAGTGTTGTATACCTTAGTACAGTTGTACTCTAGTAGTATATAACATATACAATATATAGTGTTGTATACCTTAGTACAGCTGTACTCTAGTAGTATATAACATATACAATATATAGTGTTGTATACCTTAGTACAGCTGTACTCTAGTAGTATATAACATATACAATATATAGTGTTGTATACCTTAGTACAGCTTTACTCTAGTAGTATATAACATATACAATATATAGTGTTGTATACCTTAGTACAGCTTTACTCTAGTAGTATATAACATATACAATATATAGTGTTGTATACCTTAGTACAGCTTTACTCTAGTACTTGGGCACTATATATTACACATTGCTGTATACTCTGTATTACACACTACTATACACTATGTGTTACATACTGTTGCTATAGCTGACACAAATAGAGTTGTTTTGGATACATCTAGTGGTTACACATCAGACTACATCAATGCTAACTACATCCAGGTGAGTGAGTGCTAGTTATCTAGTAGGTAACTTATTGGGTACATCCGATCTTTCCCATAAACGTTGTTATTTCTTATTACCACTATACTCTCTCAAGGAAGTAATCAAAGTGATCCTCACCTTTCACTGGTTCACTAACGAGGATTAATATTTTCCAGTTGCACTTTAACAACTTTTTCTTTTCCAGGATTATAGAGGAAGCAACTCCTTTATTGCTTCACAAGGTAACTATCAATGATTGCAATACCTGTAATTAACCATGCAGGGTTTCCTTAGAGACTCTTATACTCGATATTTCTAAGAGTGCTACTAGGTCTATGCCCAGTATTGTAAGGAGCAGAGGCTAAGACAAAGTTCTAAGTCTACTGCGATGTTACAGGACCACTGGAGGATACAGTAGAGGACATGTGGAGGCTGATACATGAAACCAACTCTACCATTGTAGTCATGTTAACTAACCCTGTGGAAGCCACCAAGGTAAACTTTAATATAGACCCTGGGGATATTGTGATGTAATATAGACTTTGGGGATACTGTGATGTAATATAGACTAAAAGGATATTGTGATGTAATATAGACTAAATGGATATTGTGATGTAATATAGACTAAAAGGATATTGTGATGTAATATACACTAAATGGATATTGTGATGTAATATAGACTAAAGGATATTGTGATGTAATAGAGACTAAATGGATATTGTGATGTAATATAGACTAAATGGATATTGTGATGTAATATAAACTAATTGGATATTGTGGTGTAATATAGACTAAAGGATATTGTGATGTAATATAGACTAAATGGATATTGTGATGTAATATAGACTAAAGGGATATTGTGATGTAATATAGACTAAAAGGATATTGTGATGTAATATAGACTAAAGGGATATTGTGATGTAATATAGACTAAAAGGATATTGTGATGTAATAGAGACTAATTGGATATTATTATGTAATATAGACTAAATGGATATTGTGATGTAATATAAACTAATTGGATATTGTGGTGTAATATAGACTAAAGGATATTGTGATGTAATATAGACTAAATGGATATTGTGATGTAATATAGACTAAAGGGATATTGTGATGTAATATAGACTAAAAGGATATTGTGATGTAATATAAACTAATTGGATATTGTGATGTAATATAGACTAAAAGGATATTGTGATGTAATATAAACTAATTGGATATTGTGATGTAATATAGACTAAAAGGATATTGTGATGTAATATAGATTAAAGGATATTGTGATGTAATATAAACTAAATGGATATTGTGATGTAATATAGACTAAATGGATATTGTGATGTAATATAGACTAAATGGATATTGTGATGTAATATAGACTAAAAGGATATAGTGATGTAATATAGACTAAATGGATATTGTGATGTAATATAGACTAAAAGGATATTGTGATGTAATATAGACTAAAGGGATATTGTGATGTAATATAAACTAATTGGATATTGTGATGTAATATAGACTAAAAGGATATTGTGATGTAATATAGATTAAAGGATATTGTGATGTAATATAAACTAAATGGATATTGTGATGTAATATAGACTAAAAGGATATTGTGATGTAATATAGACTAAATGGATATTGTGATGTAATATAAACTAAATGGATATTGTGATGTAATAGAGACTAAAAGGATATTGTGATGTAATATAGACTAAAAGGATATTGTGATGTAATATAGACTAAATGGATATTGTGATGTAATATAGACTAAATGGATATTGTGATGTAATATAGACTAAATGGATATTGTGATGTAATATAGACTAAAAGGATATTGTGATGTAATATAGACTAAATGGATATTGTGATGTAATATAGACTAAATGGATATTGTGATGTAATATAAACTAAATGGATATTGTGATGTAATAGAGACTAAAAGGATATTGTGATGTAATATAGACTAAAAGGATATTGTGATGTAATATAGACTAAATGGATATTGTGATGTAATATAGACTAAATGGATATTGTGATGTAATATAGACTAAAAGGATATTGTGATGTAATATAGACTAAATGGATATTGTGATGTAATATAGACCCTGGAGATATTGTGATGTAATATAGACTAAATGGATATTGTGATGTAATATAGACTAAATGGATATTGTTATGTAATATAGGCTAAAGGATATTGTGATGTAATATAGACTAAATGGATATTGTGATGTAATATAGACTAAATGGATATTGTGATAAGATTAAATACACATTTGTAGCATCGATTTGGTTTTGTTATAATAAATAACACAACCTGTTGATAAGTCTTTCAATAAAACAAGACAAAAGCTAAGCAGGTGCTTCAAGACAAGTAAATATATTTAAAGTTTTGCAGCGCCGTAAGTCCCAACTGATTGTTGTTTCAAATGAGTGATAACTATATTTTACCATTGCCGAGTTTGTGACCCACTTAGAAGGTGTTCTTTTCTCCTCAAAAAACTCCATAAAAACCTGGAGTTGTCTTTTTAAAGAGACAATTTTTGGTTTAGTCACAGTGGAAAGTATTCACGTTCATATATGTGCCAACAAAACCAAACCCAGATGAATTGTACAAAATGGTAAAAAATATAAAACTGCATTTCAACATTCAACTTGAGCGAATTGGTAGTTAAAGTAATGTAAGACTTTTGTGGTACACAGTACTCACCAATGTAAGACCTCTGTGGTACACAGTACTCACCAATGTAAGACCTCTGTGGTACACAGTACTCACCAATGTAAGACCTCTGTGGTACACAGTACTCACCAATGTAAGACCTCTGTGGTACACAGTACTCACCAATGTAAGACTTCTGTGGTACACAGTACTCACCAATGTAAGACCTCTGTGGTACACAGTACTCACCAATGTAAGACCTCTGTGGTACACAGTACTCACCAATGTAAGACTTCTGTGGTACACAGTACTCACCAATGTAAGACCTCTGTGGTACACAGTACTCACCAATGTAAGACCTCTGTGGTACACAGTACTCACCAACGTAAGACTTCTGTGGCACACAGTACTCACCATTGTAAGACTTCTGTGGCACACAGTACTCCTCATTGTAAGACCTTTGTGGTACACGGTACTCACCAATGTAAGACCTCTGTGGTACACAGTACTCACCAATGTAAGACCTCTGTGGTACACAGTACTCACCAACGTAAGACTTCTGTGGCACACAGTACTCACCATTGTAAGACTTCTGTGGCACACAGTACTCCTCATTGTAAGACCTTTGTGGTACACGGTACTCACCAATGTAAGACCTCTGTGGTACACAGTACTCACCATTGTAAGACTTCTGTGGTACACAGTACTCACCAATGTAAGACTTCTGTGGCACACAGTACTCACCATTGTAAGACTTCTGTGGCACACAGTACTCACCAATGTAAGACTTCTGTGGTACACAGTACTCCTCATTGTAAGACCTTTGTGGTACACAGTACTCACCAATGTAAGACCTTTGTGGTACACAGCACTCACCAATGTAAGACCTCTGTGGTACACAGCACTCACCATTGTAAGACTTCTGTGGCACACAGTACTCACCATTGTAAGACTTCTGTGGCACACAGTACTCCTCATTGTAAGACCTTTGTGGTACACGGTACTCACCAATGTAAGACCTCTGTGGTACACAGTACTCACCAATGTAAGACTTCTGTGGTACACAGTACTCACCATTGTAAGACCTCTGTGGTACACAATACTCACCAATGTAAGACTTCTGTGGTACACAGTACTCACCATTGTAAGACTTCTGTGGTACACAGTACTCACCAATGTAAGACCTCTGTGGTACACAGTACTCACCAATGTAAGACCTCTGTGGCACACAGTACTCCTCATTGTAAGACTTCTGTGGTACACAGTACTCACCATTGTAAGACTTCTGTGGTACACAGTACTCACCAATGTAAGACCTCTGTGGTACACAGTACTCACCAATGTAAGACCTCTGTGGTACACAGTACTCACCAATGTAAGACTTCTGTGGTACACAGTACTCACCATTGTAAGACCTCTGTGGTACACAATACTCACCATTGTAAGACTTCTGTGGTACACAGTACTCACCATTGTAAGACTTCTGTGGTACACAGTACTCACCAATGTAAGACCTCTGTGGTACACAGTACTCACCAATGTAAGACTTCTGTGGTACACCGTACTCACCAATGTAAGACCTCTGTGGCACACAATACTCACCAATGTAAGACCTCTGTGGTACACAGTACTCACCAATGTAAGACCTCTGTGGCACACAGTACTCTTCATTGTAAGACTTCTGTGGTACACAGTACTCACCATTGTAAGACCTCTGTCGTACACAGTACTCACCATTCCCCCACTCTATCAGTTGTTACATGCTGACAATGCAATTTACCAAGCCTAGTATTTAAACAGCTACCTGCCCCATTTCCAGTTTGGTGAATTATATTTGGTTTAGTTAATTAATATTGTATTTGGTTTATCGATAAATCTCGACCACTTTGTTCAAAATAGAAAGTATTGTTGGAACCAAGCCCTAATTGGTAAAGTAGCTTTGACCACTCACATTTGTTGGATACAAACTATTGACTTGGAGTGTGAATTTTAAACTATCTGAGAAACAAAACTTCACAAACATATGGAAAAGACACAGTGACCTATTGTAGAATAAGTGTGCTGTTTACTGGCCTGAAAGGGCGACGACTCCCGCTGTGTTTGGTCAGTTTGAGATAAGACTAAGTGAGGAGCAAAGGCTATCAGAGTTTGTTGTGAGGACATTGATATACAAGTATAAAGGGGTGAGTATGTAGCCTGTGTGACAGATGTATGCCCTGTATCCTTGATGTAATCTCTCTTATAGATTAATGAACATGTAAACAGTATTTTGCTTGTGCACCAGGAAATGGTAGAGCACCTTTACTACATTTAGTGGTAGCATGAAAACATCCATCAGAACTTATATAAACTGATGGTTATATTATTCACAGACTTCCAGGTCTGTGAAACAGTTTCACTTCACTCAATGGCCGGACTACGGGGTGCCTACAACAGCTGGTTTGTTGAACTTCAGGCACAGAGTGAAACAAGAACGTTTTGGACCCCAGACGCCAGCTATCGTTCACTGCAGGTATCATTATTTAGCCCACAATGTATAGCTTTTATCATCTGTGGGTTTACCAGGTTCCATTTGAGCAGTAACCAGCCGACAGGTCTAAGTAGCCTATTGTATCTCCATATAACTTTACTCTGACAGCGCGGGTGTGGGAAGGACCGGAACCTTCATAGGACTGGATATACTGATTGACGAAGCTCGGGGACAAGCTGAGGTAGATGTCGTGAAATGTGTCTACAAAATGAGAGAACAAAGAACTAACATGATCCAAACCAATGTGAGTTATAGAGCAGCCATGTGCACTTACTGTATAGACATACATGTCGGTTTGATTGTCTTCACCCACTGTCTGCTTACACTCACAAGGTCCTCGAGGTAGAGTTCGGTAAGTACTGCCTCAACTCAACTGTGTCAACCTGTGTCATCGCATGACAGGCACATGTCAATGCATGCCAATTCACACGATTGCGTGTCAGCACAAGCCAGTAGCATGCCATTGCATGACATTAGCATACCAGTGCCTGTCAATACAAGTTATTGCATGTCAGTTGATAGGCAATTGAATGCTTTTCAAAGCGCATCAACTCCATGACATGACAGTGTCATTGACAGCTGCTAATGAAATGTTTTTGTTTATTGGCAATCACTTTACCAGTTACATGACACAGGGACAAGAAGGATAGTGTCTGTGTAGAGTGCAATGAAACTGAGTTCTATCAAACTAAGGTGAAGCCTGATAAAACACTTACACAATGTATTGTTTGTTACAGGAGCAGTATGCATTCCTATACGATGTGTTAGCCGAGGCACTTATTTGTGGTGATACAGTAGTTCAGTGCTCGCAATTCACTGCCCAGCTGTCAAAATGGAGCAAGGTGAGGCAACTTGACAATGTTTGTGGCAATGCTAATCAACGTTTCATTTCGCCAATACATATCTTTCCATTACCTGTTTGTTTACCTAAAGTTAAACAAACAGAAATAGCTGAGTGAGTTGAAGATGCTGCCAAATATTTTGTAAAAGAAGTAGCCTGTGATCCAGATTAAAAAGCTGGATTTGAAGTTTATCTTTTCAGTTAAATCTATTTTTGCGCATTGCATAAAAGAGTTCACTGTGGAGTTCCGTAAACCTCGCTACGCTCTCTGAGATCCCAGATAAACTTCACTCAGTGAAATATGTAATATCTAAATAATTTACAACGGTATGCGCATAACAAGTAGTACGGGAACCCCCTGGTGAAATAGTGACAAGCTGTTTTGAAAATGCCCTATTTTTAAATAACACTTCATCTTTATGCTTAAATACGACACTTTTTGGGAAAATATTGCACTATTTCTTTGAGATATTAAACATTGAAATACCTAAAGATGCTGAATGAATCGATGGAAAAGTTTTAGATTGTGTTCTCAAGTGTGTACAGACGACTCCGGGTGTTAAGTAAAGAATGATATTGTGTGCTTTATAGACACCTTCAAATCAGAGGTCTATGCTGGAGAAACAGTTCAATAAAATGCGATCGGCAGCCATAGCAGAGACCAGGTACTCTTCCGCATTGCTTGATGAGAACAAAAAGAAGAACAGGGACCCGAACATCCTGGCGTGTACGTGTCTAATACTTACATCTAGTAAACAGGTGTTGTACCTGTCTAATACTTACATCTAGTACACAGGTGTTGTACCTGTCTAATACTTACATCTAGTACAAAGGTGTTGTACCTGTCTAATACTTACATCTAGTACACAGGTGTTGTACGTGTCTAATACTTACCTCTAGTACACAGGTGTTGTACCTGTCTAATACTTACATCTAGTACACAGGTGTTGTACGTGTCTAATACTTACATCTAGTACAAAGGTGTTGTACGTGTCTAATACTTACCTCTAGTACACAGGTGTTGTACCTGTCTAATACTTACACCTAGTACACAGGTATTGTACCTGTCTAATACTTACCTCTAGTACACAGGTGTTGTATGTGTCTAATACTTACATCTAGTACACAGGTGTAGTACCTGTCTAATACTTACACCTAGTACACAGGTGTTGTACCTGTCTAATACTTACATCTAGTACACAGGTGTTGTACCTGTCTAATACTTACATCTAGTACACAGGTGTTGTACCTGTCTAATACTTACATCAGTAGTAATATATGAGCAGATCTCCCTACCAAGTGTTTTTTTGTGGATTAGACCTTGGAGTTTAGGCAATGGGTTACGACGTTGGATGAATTCGCCGAGTTTATATTGTATTTCATTTGAGGGGTACTTGAGTGGCATTTGAGTGGCATTTAAGTGGCATTTGAGTTTTGATTATTATTTTACTTAATTTGAACTCATATGGCAGCTAGATTTTGAATGTATGGCATTTAAGTTTTGATAATTGTTTTACATAACTCGAACTCATATGATATTTGGAGAGAGAGGAGAGAAGAACAAGGAGATATAACTACATTAAACCAATATATGATTATATACATTTATTACATAATAAGTAGGAAAATATCCTTGTATAATATACCTAGAGTTAGTAAATACTAAGTAATACAAAGCACTACAACTTGTAATGATAATTAATACATAATCTTTTTTACAATGTCATCATTGATGTACTTGATGTACTGATGTTATATCTTAGGAAGGAAGACTTCTGTTCTATGTACTTTTGATTCCATAATGAACTAAAATAAAAAGTTATGTATTAGCATAGGATAATTAAACAAAAATGAAAGTTATGTATTAGTATAGAATGGTTAAACAGAAAATTTAAAACAACTACAAACTTTTACTAAATAGTGTTTTTTTTATTAATTATTACCTTATCATCAAAAATTGACTGTTAATCAGATGTTTTTGTAGCTTGTCGTGCCTTACGTTGTTGAGTCCTTACCCTTCTAGCTTGTCTTTGAGCGGACTGTCGTTGCATGTTTCTTTTTTTTAGAGCAAGATCTTTACGAGCACACTCGATAGAAATTGGTGTGCTTACCTGTTCTAGTTGATATTGTCGTTGTTGTAATACATAATGTAATCTCTGAATGTCTGATGTAACTTCATTCCCTAAGAGCTTTAATGTTAGAAAAGATTCAGTTCGAAAATTATTTAGCTGTTTTATCAAGTCTTTCTGGATGAATTTACAATTGTTTGAGATAATTCGCACTCTCTCTTCAATTTTTTTATTGCATAGGTTTTGTAGAAGTATCAAGTCCTCTCGAGTCAAAGGTTTAGGCTGAGTTTCTGATTCTGTGTTGTTAACTATTTCCATTTTTTGTGGTTGAATCTAAAAAAATACAGATAATTAATTTTTTTCAGTTGTTTTAGTATAATAAATAATGCATGAGTAAAAACTGTAATTTATTAAGTTTTTACCTTGATGCTCTCCTAATAGCTATAGTAGATGTTGCTTCTCAGTTAGCTGTTGTCGAACTGGATGCTTTCTGTGTGAAAACGATGGCTCTTATATAGCTAAAGTTGTACTGATTAAACCCTATGAACCTCATCTCGTGTCAATCTCTATGAATCAGCATCTTTTAACGCGAAGGAAAGTCAATGTTTTCGCGGGAATAAATGAATTATTTTCACGCGAATACAAACCACTGCTTTCGCGGGAATAAATGATTTAATTTCCCGCGAATGAAAGTCAATGTTGTCGCGGGAATAAATACTTTATTTTCACGCGAATAGAAACCAATGCTTTCGCGGGAATAAATGATTTAATTTCCCGCGAATGAAAGTCAATGTTGTCGCGGGAATAAATACCTTATTTTCACGCGAATACAAACCGTTGCTTTCGCGGGAATACAAGTTTTATTTTCACGCGAATGGAATGTTGCTTTCGCGGGAGTGAATAATTTAATTACTCCCGCGAAAGCAACGGTTTCCATTCGCGTGAAAATAAAGTATTTATTCCCGCGAAAGCAACGGTTTGTATTCGCGTGAAAATAAAGTATTTATTCCCGCGACAACATTGACTTTCATTCGCGGGAAATGAAATCATTTATTCCCGCGAAAGCATTGGTTTCTATTCGCGTGAAAATAAATCATTTATTCCCGCGAAAGCAGCGGTTTGTATTCGCGTGAAAATAAAGTATTTATTCCCGCGACAACATTGACTTTCATCCGCGGGAAATAAAATCATTTATTCCCGCGAAAGCATTGGTTTCTATTCGCGTGAAAATAAATTATTTATTCCCGCGAAAGCAACGGTTTGTATTCGCGTGAAAATAAAGTATTTATTCCCGCGACAACATTGACTTTCATTCGCGGGAAATAAAATCATTTATTCTCGCGAAAGCAATGGTTTCCATTCGCGTGAAACTAAAATATTTATTCCCGCGAAAGCATTGGTTTGTATTCGCGTGAAAATAATTTATTTATTCCCGCGAAAACATTGACTTTCCTTCGCGTGAAAAGATGCTGATTCATAGAGATTGACACGAGATGGGGTTCATAGGCTTTAATCAGTACAACTTTAGCTATATAAGAGCCATCGTTTTCACACAGAAAGCATCCAGTTCTACAGCGACTAACAGAGGAGCAACATCTACTACAGCTATTAGGAGAGCAACAAGGTAAGAAGCACTAAAATAATTATTTGTTTTTAATTAATTGAAACATCTAGGTTTTTGAATCTTAGTTTTTAAAAACAATCTTTTAATAAAACAATAATTTCAGTATATTTACATCATTAAACTAAGTTCTTTTACTTTTTGCAGGTATGATGACATCACACTCCAAAGCACTTCCTAAGCTCCATATTGAACCAACCACAGCTACCAACAACACTAACGCTATTTCCACTACAACCATCATTTCCACCACCAACGGCATTCACATTGATGATAGAAGATCCAATCCTAACACCTTTAATGATACATCTTCTCGCTCAAACACCAATACTCATGCTGATATAGCAATGAAACATCATGTAGTTTCAGCTGACTCTCCTTTGAGTCCCACACCGGACTACACATATCTGCATGAGAACAGTGAAGTCAAACGAACGGAGGATATCAAAAAACCGACAGTGACATTATCTCGAGCTTCAATTTCCTTTTTATTCAGCAACAGCAAGAATAATACCGTAAACAAACTTAGAGAGTTTGAATTGCTCGAGATGGGTGGAATAATGACAGGAGCTATGCAGAAAGGAATGTTGGAAATCGGAAATTTTGTGAGTTTGTTGGATTTACCAATTCCTACGATATTGGAGGTTTTCGATGTTAATTACGTTGAAGATTATGGTATATTGGACTATGAATATGTTTTAAAAAACAATCATCGAATTCGAGTCAAGTCACTGATTGACAAAGAACTTACGGTGGAGCTACAGGAACTTGATCCCGGCTCTTCACAAATCCTAGTGTACATGGGAAAGCAAGAAGAAAATCAACCCGATCTACGTATTGTAGGAGATAATCATCATCAAGGGCTAAAACAACGAGTTATAGTCAAAATCTTGAGAAAAAAATCATTGAAACAGTTGCAAGCATACTTTGATATCATCACTTTCGATAATATTCCTGTCAACACTCTTCTGACATTCACTAGACTTTCAGTTTGGAAAAATTTGAAGTCGAAGCAGCGAAAACGAAAACAAGATACATCGCCTTTACGTATCACTCACACTGTCACTTACAGATACATGATGAATGACGGATCTTTGATGACTGGGAAGATTGTTGTCCCTCCTGAGAACGTTTTGAAGATCAAAAATCATGAATGTGGTATGATCCACTATAAAAGTACGATGACAACTGAAAGCGGCACAAAGAAACACATTCTCACGATTCTGAGTGTTGAAGAAGCTTTGATGCTTCTATCTACTTCAAGTGAAAAAGAAGGAATAGCTTTCAGACTTTCTCTATTTGATGATGCTGAGCTGATGAAAAGTTATGATGATGATGTTGCTGCTGATGATGCTGCTGATGATGATGATGACGATGATAACATTGATGCTTATACTGATGAAGAAGATGATAATATGACGGATGATGACTCTGAAAACAAAAAATTTGAGGAAAAAGATGAAGTTGTCGACAATGATAGTGAGAAAAGCAATGAAGATGACAATCACATTTCAAGCGAAGCTAGCAGGATTTCAATATCGGAAATTTAATTAAGGTATGTTAATCTTCACTAGTAATAAGTAACTACTAATAGCCGTATTTTTTCACCATAGTATAATGTAGTTGTTATAACGACATCTATGTATGCTTTTAGATAGAATACGTGTACAAGTGAATGACCGTCGGCTCGCCAAAATCTATCAGCAACAACTCATGAACATTAAATTATATATTATTTGTATTGTGCAATAATTTGTATATATTTAGTGTAATAAAGTATTTTATTCCTATTTAACATTAGTAATTTAGCCAATTTGTAAAACTTTCGGGGTTACAACTCTAAAATGTTACAAAATTTCAATGTTCCGACACAAAAATAAATATTTCAAGTTATCGTCTCATTTTTCAAAAATGTTAAGACAACTCCCATTTATAATTTCTAAACTTCGTTTTTGAAAAAATATGTAAAAGTTGTCGGCACATTGTGTCAAAATGGTAAGACAACTCCGCTTTTTACACAAAAAATTGTGAAAAATGTTTTATAATTTGTTTGAGAAACCAAAACAGTAGAAGACTTTTTACAACCACAAGCATTATACTTTAGGTTTTACAGTTTTGTGAATTGGGTGTTGATAGTTTGTCACGATATGACATAATAATTAAGTAATTATAGTCTTTTTCATAACAATGCTATAGATTCAGTAATACAGATGTGAAATTTACTGTTTCATCACTTGGATGCAGTATGAAGGTAGTTGATGTAGTATTTATTTTGTAATATTATGCAAAGTAATACAGTAAGAATGAAGCGTATGGAGTTCTCAACCACAAAACAAATAAAAATAATGCATTAGGTAAACTAATGACAGAACAATTTTACATGAAGTGTATACATATGAATAAAGTATTCATAAAAACACAGACTATTGTCTGTATATATGATATATATATATAGAGAGTATTTATAAAAAAACATCCTATTAACTATATATTTTGTGGTAAGAAATTATAAAATAGGATAGTTGCATAAAGCCTATTCCAGAGCCATGATAATATTAAAAAATATAGTGAAATAAAAATTTTAAAACTCACCTAAGAGTGCAGTTAATACAAGAATTTCTTCTTGAGAAAAATCTGAATTTTTTTGCATTTTCTGTCTAATAGACGCTAATTTCAATTTAACACAATCATTAAAACCCTTTTTTTTCAGTCCATCTTTTATATTCAAAATTAATTTAAGTGAAGTTATATCAATCTTTTGGCTTTGTTTTAAATCTACTTGAGTTTGCGGGTTATCTGTTGTATTATATTCTAAAACACTGGTTTTTGGACTGCACTGTGAACTAGCAACAGAAATTAAGTCATTATTACTTTCTTCAGTTTCTGAAAAATCAGAATCTGAAGATATAAGTGCTCTCATTTTTTTACGCTGGGTTTTAAGTAAAAGCTTTCGATCTCCAGCAACCGGTTTTTTAGCTATTGCCAACCATTTACACCCTAATTCAAAATCTAAATCGATGTTTCCAGAAAAATAACCTTCTATTGGATAGAGATATACTAACATAAAAGTTTTTGGAAAAGTAATGTTCATAACTAACTCAGAATATTTTTTATTAATAAATAAAACAAAATTATTATAACTAGCAATATCAACAACAAAAAACATTTTAGTTTTCAAAATACAAGTATGTTGCTGGAGTTCTCTCAAAGTTGTATGTGATTTTCCGCATAAACAATAAAAAATAAACAAGTGAGCAAAAAAATGTCTTGAAAGAACTCGGCCAGGCTCATGCATCTTCCCTAATTTAAACTTCTTACCACAAAATATACACGAAATACTGTCTTTTTTTTCTTTCAGTGCTTCGCTCAGCGTCTTTGTACAATACGATATCAATAATAACGTAAGCACTGAAAGAAAATACCTTGTGTTTTTGTTATCGATATCTACAAGCAAAATAAACAAATTCTCATTATATATATATATATATAGATAACTGTCTTGAGTATGGTATATGTATATAAAGATAATGCATATCACTTACACTTGAAGCACTCCTTATCATCTTTTATTTCCCCATCTATAACACTTCTGCTTCTGTACTGCTCTAGCTGCAGGTTCTCTGCTTGAACTAAAATAGAAAATACGAATGTAATTATGTTAGTTTTTGAAAAAAATTTATTAAAATTGAATGAGTATGTAGTAAATAATATTTTTATCATACTTACATTCAAATGTGTGTCGATCATAGGAGAGAAAGGATTCATCTTTCCCTACATAGCATGCGCTTGCAATAAAGCGTGTAGATGTTTTCTCTACAAAAATAACGTAGTAAATGTAGAGTCGTTATTATTTTACCTACAGAAAAATTTACATTTTTCATAATACAGAAAAATACTTACTCATAGCAATGTGCGTGGTAGGCTTGGTCTTTTTTGGCTTCTCCGTTTCCTTAAAACATTCTTCCAGCCACCTCATTGTTTCATCATCGGTAGAGCTTAATAAAACAATAAAATCAAGATTGTGATTAATTAAAAACTCTATATAATACAGTTGAATAATAAAGTTTCAATAATATACTTACATGGCACTGAAATCTATTTCATCTATATTTAGTTCTAATGCATCATTTGAGGTTGTAGACCTACAAGTAATATATATATATATACATTTGTATAAATTTATAAATGTAACTGCAACAAAATTGTAAAAGATAGTATAAATAACTTACTCATTTGTTGTAGGAATATTGCTAGCCATTTTTTTGTAGTTTCGCAGACTAATACTTGAAATGAAGTACAAATGAAAACTGATACTGTTTAAAAAAATAGTTTCTCTTATATACAAAACATTGAAGTCATTTATCAAGATTAATTTGTAGACTGATTTTCTGATTATTACTATGATAAATGATATTGTTTTTTAAAAAAGTGGAAGACGATTAGGAAGTTGGTTAAAAAAATAGGAAGATAGAGATTAGATAGATTAATAAGCTTAACCACCACATACACCCCTGTAAACTGTCTTTCCATCTAGCTAAAATTTTTGAATGTAGAGCGTTGGATAAACAAATTTTACAACCTCTAGGTTGATACTCTTTTAAATATAACTAGCTAGGATGAAACTTACATTTCATTCGAATGACAACTCACATCCTTCAAACATATTTTTATAGCAACAATTTTCATATAGACACATCAACAGCAAAACATTGATGCGGTGTAGTTCCATCTTTATATCATCAGACAGTAAATTAATATGTGAGAGCTTCAATTATAGTTTACACCATTAAGTATGAGTTCGGAATGTAATAAAATACTTTACAGGTACTGATAGCATTTAATAACTAGTTCAATTGCAGTTTATTGATATACTCTACTATAACACACACTACCACAAACAATCATATAGACACATCATCAGCAAAACAATGATGTAGTGTAGCTCCATCTTTATATCATCAGACAGTAAATTAAAATGTGAAAGCTTCAATTATAGTTTACAACATTAAGTATGAGTTAGGAATGTAATAAACACTTTAAAGATATCTGATAGCATTTAAATATGTATATGTAACATATAACTCTTGATTTATTAGACAAAACAGCTTCCTAAAAATAGAAAATATACTATGTATGTTGATACATTATTTGTATTTCACACAAAAAACAATGAAATATTTTAAAAAAAGTAACAGTCTAACTAATAAAACAAGTGGATAAAGTCATGCTTTGCTCATGTTTTTTAGACGATAGCGGAGATAACTAGGATTAAAAGTAAAACCACAAATCCGTTTTGGTGGAAGGTTGTATCTGTATTAACTAATATGTAATGAAACAATAAAAAACAGGAGATAGATGCAATCAAGTTCTCTTCCTTTTTAGGTTGAATTCGACCTATAATTCCATCATCTATGGACGTTTGTTGTTTTGTTTTAAATAGAAATAGCATGATAATAAATAGTGCTTAGGTGTAATTAATGACTTTTCTCGAGCGACTTTATAACACTTGATATTAAAAAGATCAAAACATATAGGATTAAGCGAGATGATGATTAATGTCTTTTCTGGAATGAGTTTATTAGTAAAATGACACTTGCGGGGCACTTGCGTTATATTATAATTAATTACTTTTTAAAAATGAACTGGTAACATTACGTCGACTGAAATAATACCTAAAACGTCTCGCATAAATTTTGATCTGACTGAAAATGGACTGAAAACCTTCAAGGTGCGTAAAAATTATCGTAACTCGCTATAGCGGATATTCTAAGAAATATTTATTTTCTCGTTGGTAACTTGACGTAAAATATTTTGTAACGGATGTCACACGATCTCTCAATTTTTTTCAACTGAAACACTTAGTTACTCGTAAACATTTGATACTCGCTTGATTTCTTTGATAACAGCAATATCCCAATTGTGTTTATCGTAAATATTTCAAAAACGGATATTGCGTGTTTCAGTTGGTTTTTCCTACTGAATCACTTAGTTACGCGTAAACATTTGAAAATTGTTTGAATTTTTCGTTGATAAAACATGTTGCAAGTATCTTTTAACAAATATTACCCAATTGTGTTTATTGTAAATATTTCAAAACGGATATTGTGTGTTTCAGTTGGTTTTTCCTACTGAATCACTTAGTTAATCGTAATTATTTTGAAAATTGTTTGATTTTTTCGTTGATAAAACATGTCGCAAGTATCTTTTAACAAATATTACCGTAATTTCAATCAGTTTTCTTTACTAGATTACTTAGTAACTCATCAACATTCATAATTGCTTTTATTAATAGTTGTTGCAAAGCAATGTTGTATTTAAATAATATTACTTCAATTCCAACCAATTTCCTTACTGAATTACTTAATTACTCCCCAGTATTTCATAATTTCTTTCACTAATAATTACAAAGTAATATTGTAAATATATAATGGAGTAGATACTAAATTGACACAAATTTTTTTCATATGAATTTAAAACTTAACTAATGTAGTTTTTTTACCAAACATCAGTACATCAAAAACATTATTGTAAAGGAACAAACTATGCAATAACTGTTATTACTTTGTATTTATTACAAGTTGTAGTGCTTTGTATTACTTAGTATTTACTAACTCTAGCTATATTATATGGAGAGATTTTCTTTACTTATTATGTAATAAATGTATATAATCATATAATGATTCATTTTTAATCAATGTATTTATTCAATTTAGATATATCTCCTCTCTCTATGTAGATATAAATATACCCATAAATATGTACATAATCAACCATATGTACATGAATGTATAGAAAACTAAAAGATCTCTCTCATCTCTCTCTTTCTCTCTCTCAAGATACCATATGTATGTATGTATGTATGTATGTATGAATGCATTGATTGTCATCACAAGTTGTAGTGCTTTGTATTACTTAGTATTTACTGACTCTAGTTATATTATATAGGAAGATTTTCCATACTTATTATGTAATAAATGTATATAATCATATAATGATTCATTTTTGATCAATATATTTATTCAATGTAGATATATCTCTTCTCTCCTCTCTCCTCTCTCTCTCTTCCTCTCTCCTCTCTCTCTCCCTCTCTCCTCTCTCTCTTTCTTTCTCTCAAGATACCATATGTATGTATGTATACATTGATTGTCATTACAAGTTGTAGTGCTTTGTATTACTTAGTATTTACTGACTCTAGCTATATTATATAGGAAGATTTTCCCTACTTATTATGTAATCAATGTATATAATCATATAATGTTTCATTTTTGATCAATATAGTTATTCAATGTAGATAAAACTCCTCTCTCCTTTCTCTCTCCTCTCTCCTCTCTGTCTTCTCTCCCCTCTCTCTCTCAAGATGCCATATGAGTTCAAATTATGTGAAAAAAGTATCAAAACTTAAATGCCGTACATTCAAAATCTAGCTGGCATATGAGTTCAAATCAAGTAAAAAAATAATCAAAACTCAAATGCCACTTAAATGCCACTCAAATGCCACTCAAGTACCCCTCAAATGAAATACAATATAAACTCGGCGAATTCATCCAACATCGTAACCCATTGCCTAAACTCCAAGACCAGATCCACAAAAAAACACTTGGTAGGGAGATCTGCTCATATATTACTACTTACATCTAGTACACAGGTGTTGTACCTGTCTAATACTTACATCTAGTACACAGGTGTTGTACCTGTCTAATACTTACATCTAGTACACAGGTGTTGTACCTGTCTAATACTTACATCTAGTACACAGGTGTTGTACCTGTCTAATACTTACATCTAGTACACAGGTGTTGTACCTGTCTAATACTTACATCTAGTACACAGGTGTAGTACCTGTCTAATACTTACATCTAGTACACAGGTGTAGTACCTGTCTAATACTTACATCTAGTACACAGGTGTGTGTTGTACCTGTCTAATACTTACATCTAGTACACAGGTGTTGTACCTGTCTAATACTTACATCTAGTACACAGGTGTTGTACCTGTCTAATACTTACATCTAGTACACAGGTGTTGTAGGTGTCTGATACTTACCTCTAGTACACAGGTGTTGTACCTGTCTAATACTTACATCTAGTACACAGGTGTTGTACCTGTCTAATACTTACATCTAGTACACAGGTGTAGTACCTGTCTAATACTTACACCTAGTACACAGGTGTTGTACCTGTCTAATACTTACATCTAGTACACAGTTGTTGTACGTGTCTAATACTTACACCTAGGACACAGGTGTTGTACCTGTCTAATACTTACATCTAGTACACAGGTGTTGTACCTGTCTAATACTTACATCTAGTACACAGGTGTGTGTTGTACCTGTCTAATACTTACCTCTAGTACACAGGTGTTGTACCTGTCTAATACTTACATCTAGTACACAGGTGTGTGTTGTACCTGTCTAATACTTACCTCTAGTACACAGGTGTTGTACCTGTCTAATACTTACATCTAGTACACAGGTGTTGTACCTGTCTAATACTTACATCTACTACACAGGTGTTGTACCTGTCTAATACTTACCTCTAGTACACAGGTGTTGTACCTGTCTAATACTTACATCTAGTACACAGGTGTTGTACCTGTCTAATACTTACATCTACTACACAGGTGTTGTACCTGTCTAATACTTACATCTAGTACACAGGTATTGTACCTGTCTAATACTTACATCTAGTACACAGGTGTGTGTTGTACCTGTCTAATACTTACCTCTAGTACACAGGTGTTGTACCTGTCTAATACTTACATCTAGTACACAGGTGTTGTACCTGTCTAATACTTACATCTACTACACAGGTGTTGTACCTGTCTAATACTTACCTCTAGTACACAGGTGTTGTACCTGTCTAATACTTACATCTAGTACACAGGTGTTGTACCTGTCTAATACTTACATCTACTACACAGGTGTTGTACCTGTCTAATACTTACATCTAGTACACAGGTGTTGTACCTGTCTAATACTTACACCTAGTACACAGGTGTTGTACCTGTCTAATACTTACATCTAGTACACAGGTGTTGTACCTGTCTAATACTTACACCTAGTACACAGATGTTGTACCTGTCTAATACTTACATCTAGTACACAGGTGTTGTACCTGTCTAATACTTACCTCTAGTACACAGGTGTTGTACCTGTCTAATACTTACATCTAGTACACAGGTGTTGTACCTGTCTAATACTTACCTCTAGTACACAGGTGTTGTACCTGTCTAATACTTACCTCTAGTACACAGGTGTTGTACCTGTCTAATACTTACATCTAGTACACAGGTGTGTGTTGTACCTGTCTAATACTTACCTCTAGTACACAGGTGTTGTACCTGTCTAATACTTACATCTAGTACACAGGTGTTGTACCTGTCTAATACTTACATCTAGTACACAGGTGTTGTACCTGTCTAATACTTACACCTAGTACACAGGTGTTGTACCTGTCTAATACTTACATCTAGTACACAGGTGTTGTACCTGTCTAATACTTACACCTAGTACACAGATGTTGTACCTGTCTAATACTTACATCTAGTACACAGGTGTTGTACCTGTCTAATACTTACCTCTAGTACACAGGTGTTGTACCTGTCTAATACTTACATCTAGTACACAGGTGTGTGTTGTACCTGTCTAATACTTACCTCTAGTACACAGGTGTTGTACCTGTCTAATACTTACATCTAGTACACAGGTGTTGTACCTGTCTAATACTTACATCTAGTACACAGGTGTTGTACCTGTCTAATACTTACACCTAGTACACAGGTGTTGTACCTGTCTAATACTTACATCTAGTACACAGGTGTTGTACCTGTCTAATACTTACACCTAGTACACAGATGTTGTACCTGTCTAATACTTACATCTAGTACACAGGTGTTGTACCTGTCTAATACTTACCTCTAGTACACAGGTGTTGTACCTGTCTAATACTTACATCTAGTACACAGGTGTTGTACCTGTCTAATACTTACCTCTAGTACACAGGTGTTGTACCTGTCTAATACTTACATCTAGTACACAGGTGTTGTACCTGTCTAATACTTACACCTAGTACACAGATGTTGTACCTGTCTAATACTTACATCTAGTACACAGGTGTTGTACCTGTCTAATACTTACCTCTAGTACACAGGTGTTGTACCTGTCTAATACTTACATCTAGTACACAGGTGTTGTACCTGTCTAATACTTACCTCTAGTACACAGGTGTTGTACCTGTCTAATACTTACCTCTAGTACACAGGTGTTGTACCTGTCTAATACTTACATCTAGTACACAGGTGTGTGTTGTACCTGTCTAATACTTACCTCTAGTACACAGGTGTTGTACCTGTCTAATACTTACATCTAGTACACAGGTGTTGTACCTGTCTAATACTTACATCTAGTACACAGGTGTTGTACCTGTCTAATACTTACACCTAGTACACAGGTGTTGTACCTGTCTAATACTTACATCTAGTACACAGGTGTTGTACCTGTCTAATACTTACACCTAGTACACAGATGTTGTACCTGTCTAATACTTACATCTAGTACACAGGTGTTGTACCTGTCTAATACTTACCTCTAGTACACAGGTGTTGTACCTGTCTAATACTTACATCTACTACACAGGTGTTGTACCTGTCTAATACTTACCTCTAGTACACAGGTGTTGTACCTGTCTAATACTTACATCTAGTACACAGGTGTTGTACCTGTCTAATACTTACATCTACTACACAGGTGTTGTACCTGTCTAATACTTACATCTAGTACACAGGTATTGTACCTGTCTAATACTTACATCTAGTACACAGGTGTGTGTTGTACCTGTCTAATACTTACCTCTAGTACACAGGTGTTGTACCTGTCTAATACTTACATCTAGTACACAGGTGTTGTACCTGTCTAATACTTACATCTACTACACAGGTGTTGTACCTGTCTAATACTTACCTCTAGTACACAGGTGTTGTACCTGTCTAATACTTACATCTAGTACACAGGTGTTGTACCTGTCTAATACTTACATCTACTACACAGGTGTTGTACCTGTCTAATACTTACATCTAGTACACAGGTGTTGTACCTGTCTAATACTTACACCTAGTACACAGGTGTTGTACCTGTCTAATACTTACATCTAGTACACAGGTGTTGTACCTGTCTAATACTTACACCTAGTACACAGATGTTGTACCTGTCTAATACTTACATCTAGTACACAGGTGTTGTACCTGTCTAATACTTACCTCTAGTACACAGGTGTTGTACCTGTCTAATACTTACATCTAGTACACAGGTGTTGTACCTGTCTAATACTTACCTCTAGTACACAGGTGTTGTACCTGTCTAATACTTACCTCTAGTACACAGGTGTTGTACCTGTCTAATACTTACATCTAGTACACAGGTGTGTGTTGTACCTGTCTAATACTTACCTCTAGTACACAGGTGTTGTACCTGTCTAATACTTACATCTAGTACACAGGTGTTGTACCTGTCTAATACTTACATCTAGTACACAGGTGTTGTACCTGTCTAATACTTACACCTAGTACACAGGTGTTGTACCTGTCTAATACTTACATCTAGTACACAGGTGTTGTACCTGTCTAATACTTACACCTAGTACACAGATGTTGTACCTGTCTAATACTTACATCTAGTACACAGGTGTTGTACCTGTCTAATACTTACCTCTAGTACACAGGTGTTGTACCTGTCTAATACTTACATCTAGTACACAGGTGTTGTACCTGTCTAATACTTACCTCTAGTACACAGGTGTTGTACCTGTCTAATACTTACCTCTAGTACACAGGTGTTGTACCTGTCTAATACTTACATCTAGTACACAGGTGTTGTACCTGTCTAATACTTACATCTAGTACACAGGTGTTGTACCTGTCTAATACTTACATCTAGTACACAGGTGTTGTACCTGTCTAATACTTACATCTACTACACAGGTGTTGTACCTGTCTAATACTTACATCTAGTACACAGGTGTTGTACCTGTCTAATACTTACATCTAGTACACAGGTGTTGTACCTGTCTAATACTTACATCTAGTACACAGGTGTTGTACCTGTCTAATACTTACATCTACTACACAGGTGTTGTACCTGTCTAATACTTACATCTAGTACACAGGTGTTGTACCTGTCTAATACTTACATCTAGTACACAGGTGTTGTACCTGTCTAATACTTACATCTAGTACACAGGTGTTGTACCTGTCTAATACTTACATCTACTACACAGGTGTTGTACCTGTCTAATACTTACATCTAGTACACAGGTGTTGTACCTGTCTAATACTTACATCTAGTACACAGGTGTTGTACCTGTCTAATACTTACATCTAGTACACAGGTGTTGTACCTGTCTAATACTTACATCTACTACACAGGTGTTGTACCTGTCTAATACTTACATCTAGTACACAGGTGTTGTACCTGTCTAATACTTACATCTAGTACACAGGTGTTGTACCTGTCTAATACTTACATCTAGTACACAGGTGTTGTACCTGTCTAATACTTACATCTACTACACAGGTGTTGTACCTGTCTAATACTTACATCTAGTACACAGGTGTTGTACCTGTCTAATACTTACATCTAGTACACAGGTGTTGTACCTGTCTAATACTTACATCTAGTACACAGGTGTTGTACCTGTCTAATACTTACATCTACTACACAGGTGTTGTACCTGTCTAATACTTACATCTAGTACACAGGTGTTGTACCTGTCTAATACTTACATCTAGTACACAGGTGTTGTACCTGTCTAATACTTACATCTAGTACACAGGTGTTGTACCTGTCTAATACTTACATCTACTACACAGGTGTTGTACCTGTCTAATACTTACATCTAGTACACAGGTGTTGTACCTGTCTAATACTTACATCTAGTACACAGGTGTTGTACCTGTCTAATACTTACATCTAGTACACAGGTGTTGTACCTGTCTAATACTTACATCTACTACACAGGTGTTGTACCTGTCTAATACTTACATCTAGTACACAGGTGTTGTACCTGTCTAATACTTACATCTAGTACACAGGTGTTGTACCTGTCTAATACTTACATCTAGTACACAGGTGTTGTACCTGTCTAATACTTACATCTACTACACAGGTGTTGTACCTGTCTAATACTTACATCTAGTACACAGGTGTTGTACCTGTCTAATACTTACATCTAGTACACAGGTGTTGTACCTGTCTAATACTTACATCTAGTACACAGGTGTTGTACCTGTCTAATACTTACATCTACTACACAGGTGTTGTACCTGTCTAATACTTACATCTAGTACACAGGTGTTGTACCTGTCTAATACTTACATCTAGTACACAGGTGTTGTACCTGTCTAATACTTACATCTAGTACACAGGTGTTGTACCTGTCTAATACTTACATCTACTACACAGGTGTTGTACCTGTCTAATACTTACATCTAGTACACAGGTGTTGTACCTGTCTAATACTTACATCTAGTACACAGGTGTTGTACCTGTCTAATACTTACATCTAGTACACAGGTGTTGTACCTGTCTAATACTTACATCTACTACACAGGTGTTGTACCTGTCTAATACTTACATCTAGTACACAGGTGTTGTACCTGTCTAATACTCACATCTACTACACAGGTGTTGTACCTGTCTAATACTTACATCTAGTACACAGGTGTTGTACCTGTCTAATACTTACATCTAGTACACAGGTGTTGTACCTGTCTAATACTTACATCTAGTACACAGGTGTTGTACCTGTCTAATACTTACATCTACTACACAGGTGTTGTACCTGTCTAATACTTACATCTAGTACACAGGTGTTGTACCTGTCTAATACTTACATCTAGTACACAGGTGTTGTACCTGTCTAATACTTACACCTAGTACACAGGTGTTGTATGTGTCTAATACTTACATCTAGTACACAGGTATTGTACCTGTCTGGATATGTCTGCCTCTGTTGTCCCTTCACCGCCAAACATGATATAAATCACCACTCCCCTGCCCTTCATTGTATTGTAGTCTATACACTTGTTGTAGTGAATGAACAGAGAGTGTACATAGCCATTGTAGTCTATACACTTGTTGTAGTGAATGAACAGAGGGTGTACATAGCCATTGTAGTCTATACACTTGTTGTAGTGAATGAACAGAGGGTGTACATAGCCATTGTAGTCTATACACTTGTTGTAGTGAATGAACAGAGAGTGTACATAGCCATTGTAGTCTATACACTTGTTGTAGTGAATGAACAGAGAGTGTACATAGCCATTGTACTGTAGTCTATACACTTGTTGTAGTGAATGAACAGAGAGTGTACATAGCCATTGTACTGTAGTCTATACACTTGTTGTAGTGAATGAACAGAGAGTGTACATAGCCATTGTACTGTAGTCTATACACTTGTTGTAGTGAATGAACAGAGGGTGTACATAGCCATTGTAGTCTATACACTTGTTGTAGTGAATGAACAGAGAGTGTACATAGCCATTGTAGTCTATGCACTTGTTGTAGTGAATGAACAGAGAGTGTACATAGCCATTGTAGTCTATACACTTGTTGTAGTGAATGAACAGAGAGTGTACATAGCCATTGTAGTCTATACACTTGTTGTAGTGAATGAACAGAGAGTGTACATAGCCATTGTAGTCTATGCACTTGTTGTAGTGAATGAACAGAGAGTGTACATAGCCATTGTAGTCTATACACTTGTTGTAGTGAATGAACAGAGAGTGTACATAGCCATTGTAGTCTATACACTTGTTGTAGTGAATGAACAGAGAGTGTACATAGCCATTGTACTGTAGTCTATACACTTGTTGTAGTGAATGAACAGAGGGTGTACATAGCCACTGTAGTCTATACACTTGTTGTAGTGAATGAACAGAGGGTGTACATAGCCATTGTAGTCTATACACTTGTTGTAGTGAATGAACAGAGAGTGTACATAGCCATTGTAGTCTATACACTTGTTGTAGTGAATGAACAGAGAGTGTACATAGCCATTGTACTGTAGTCTATACACTTGTTGTAGTGAATGAACAGAGAGTGTACATAGCCATTGTAGTCTATACACTTGTTGTAGTGAATGAACAGAGAGTGTACATAGCCATTGTAGTCTATACACTTGTTGTAGTGAATGAACAGAGAGTGTACATAGCCATTGTAGTCTATACACTTGTTGTAGTGAATGAACAGAGGGTGTACATAGCCATTGTAGTCTATACACTTGTTGTAGTGAATGAACAGAGGGTGTACATAGCCATTGTAGTCTATACACTTGTTGTAGTGAATGAACAGAGAGTGTACATAGCCATTGTAGTCTATACACTTGTTGTAGTGAATGAACAGAGGGTGTACATAGCCATTGTAGTCTATACACTTGTTGTAGTGAATGAACAGAGAGTGTACATAGCCATTGTAGTCTATACACTTGTTGTAGTGAATGAACAGAGAGTGTACATAGCCATTGTAGTCTATACACTTGTTGTAGTGAATGAACAGAGGGTGTACATAGCCATTGTAGTCTATACACTTGTTGTAGTGAATGAACAGAGGGTGTACATAGCCATTGTAGTCTATACACTTGTTGTAGTGAATGAACAGAGAGTGTACATAGCCATTGTAGTCTATACACTTGTTGTAGTGAATGAACAGAGGGTGTACATAGCCATTGTAGTCTATACACTTGTTGTAGTGAATGAACAGAGAGTGTACATAGCCATTGTAGTCTATACACTTGTTGTAGTGAATGAACAGAGGGTGTACATAGAACAGACAGCCACCCACACCGACTACATCAATGCCATCTACTGCGATGTAAGTATAAGTACTGTCTGGCCCACATAACACAGTAGACCACCTTGTATAGATTTATATTATATAACAGGGTTACTACACCAGAAATGGGTTCGTTGTGACACAAACTCCTTTGAGGGAAACTGTGGATCACTTCTGGAATATGGTCTTGGAGAGAAGGAGCTCTGCAATTGTCTACTTCAATGACTGTCAGGTAGGGATACTGGGTAACAGGCAGCTCAATGACTGTCAGGTAGGGATACTGGGTAACGGGTACTTGAATGACCGTCAGGTAGAGACTTCAGCTAACAGGTAGCTTAATCACTGTCAGGTAGAGATGCAAGGTAACAGGTAGTCTACCTCAAGCTGACCACACAAAGTTTATACAATGGGATCCCGGCAGATTTTTCTGCAGAGCTATTATTAAAAGAACCGGAAGCCCGCTTTCCACCGATAGCACTGTTAAAATGAAAGTCGCTTCATTTTTAACAATTACTGAAGAAACATTTTTTCATTTACGGCGGCTGATAAGTTTGGGGTATATAATACTGACGATGCGCCATCGCCACAAACTGTCCAACTACAACGGCAATGTAAAAGCAAACCACGGTAATTGTTTAAGGGCGCGCTTTCATTAGTTTGTGTTGGCAAGCCCAATGAGCCGCGAAGTACAAAGCTATTGCTCTACACACGAGCATAATATTCAATATATTTTTATCATGCGAATAAAACAAAATTATTTTCAAAAAAAAATTCAACGGCTGTATTGATTCCTTGAGCTTCCTCAACGACAAAAATTTTGTCATATCAGTTGCTTAAACTGTCTAAAACCTAAATAATAGACGAGCAAGTCGTGATTTCTAATGATAAGTTATACGATCGACTATGCTACTCTCGGTTGCATTGCTAAAGTGAAACTGCTGTGCTGGGACCCCATTATACGATAAAGTTCCTTGCAAGTAAAAGATACTTGGCTGACAAGTACTAACTAGCTGACTAGCTGACAACGCCAGTACTACAATGGTCATATAACTCTTTTCTTCGCAAGTTTCTACAGTTTACTTGGATGCTGCCGTTAGCGTACTATCCCAGCTAAACTTTCTACCCTTGATCATGTCGTTTAGGACCAGCCATATTGGCCCAAGGACAAGTCGACAAAGAAGTGTGGAGACATAACAGTGAGGAGTGAACAAGCAGTGAGATCCTTTGATTGGCTGACAGAGCACAAACTGCAACTGGTGAAAGGAAAGGTAGGGAGTGCTTTAATTTTGACCAATTTCTCATCTGGCTCACCACACGCAATGCTTAATTATATTATCAAGATTTGATAAGTTGTGGGTACCCAGGCTAAGTCAAAAACAGAAACAGACAGAACTGTGAGGCTTTACTTGAGTTTCAGTAACATATTGTTTGAGTACCGACTATTCAATGTGGCCTTTTCTGTTGCTATATACATGTAGCGGGTTGTAAAAGTTGCTTCCATGAACAGAGTAATCCACGTCTGCTTCATTCCCAAAAATAAGAAGTTGTGTTCTCAATTATTTAAGTTGTGTAAAATTGGTCACGATTAGATGGAGCATGTATAGGTTTGTTGGCAGCTGTGCGCGGTATGTTTTCAACTCAAACTACATTTTGATTGTACAAGTAGGAAATGGAAGTGAGTGAGCAATGGCATCCGTTACTCACTTATCCCATCGGTTGGTACTCACTCATACCAAGTACTTGTATTAGACATGACAAGCTGAGGTAGACAGCTGGTGGAAATAACATCCCTCTGGCTATAGGATAAAAGGATGTGATGGATTAACGATTAAAAAGCTTCAGCCTCAGCTAATCTATTACAAGCCGAGAGTAAGACAAGATGCATTTGGTGGGCTGTATCAATGCCCAGCCCAATCAATGCTGGCTGAGTGGAAACCCTGCTACTTGTAAACTTTTCAGTTTCAGTTCTTGCGAAGACAGAGTCAATAATTGCTTTTTATGAATATGAGGCAATCTTATTGGTTAAAGCTCATTATTATATTTAGTAGCTGCAACAAAACATGTTATGTAGTTAAAGTAGTTTTTTGTGCAGTAAATGTACCTGTGGTGTCTCTACACACCGCATCACCTTGCAGACATGCCTTCCACCACTACAATATCACCTACTACAAACCCCTACGGTACCAATTGCTACGTACCAACACCGGCCACGCAGGCTCTGTACACACTGATGTAATATTTTACAGACAAAACACGACGTGACCCTGACAGAAGTGAAGTTGTCAGATAGTCTTCCCTTGCCACATCAGCTGTTAACCCTCTGCCGACAATTCGAGAAGTTTGCAATATCGCCCAAGGACACCATCATCGTACAATGCAGGTAAGTCTTCATACCTGCACTACCATCTGTCATAGAGTGGCATAGATAAATCACCATGGAATAGAAGAACTGGCGTGGTTTCATATTTTTGAAACAGCCATGTTACTTCATCTTGTGGAGCGAAACTCAGGCAGACGATTAATGAAAAACTTTTTCAAATTTTTGATTTATGAAAACTTGTTTTGGAGGGTATTTTGACAGCTCACTAAGTATCACTTTACCAGTTTGGCACAGTAATACTCTTTTTTACTTCGGCAGCAACGGCAGCAGACTGAGTGGAATATTTGTGGTGGCCTTGAACTTGTTTCTGAGAGCTCGTATAGAACAGGAAGTGGATATCGTCCTGGAGGTTAAACTGGCTAGAAGAAGCCGACCTCAGTTTATATCTGATTATGTAAGTGTGGTGTTGCACGGTAACAATTTGTAAGCATTATTGTTTGTATTTATGTAGATGTGCTATCGTTAGGTGACAGCTAACATTGATATCAACAAATACAATGTAAATGCACATGGTCCATCAACTGCGGACTACTACTGCACGCATTACCCACAAACCATTGCTTGTTGTAGAGATCATTCCAACTTCTGTATCAGTTTGTATCTACTTATGTGGATGACTTTGGGACATATGCCAACCTTCGCTAACTTCTCCCATCCACCAACGGATCTGATCAATGGCAGAACCCAGCATTCTCTCATCAGCGAGTCTTCTGATTCATTTGGAGTTATCTCTGACATATTTTATACTTCATTTAACTACCACTAATGTAGTACGAGTGTCATATGTCTAGTACTAGTGTCACATGTCTAGTGCGGGTGTCACATGTCTAGTACGAGTGTCACACGCCTAGTACGAGTGTCACATATCTGGTACGAGTGTCACATGTCTAGTACTAGTGTCACATGTCTAGTGCGGGTGTCACACGCCTAGTACGAGTGTCACACGTCTAGTACAAGTGTCATATGCTGACCACTTAGTGATTAACATTTTATATTACTGCCATAACATTCACATGTGCTTTTTGTAACAAAGTTTGGTTTTACTAGCAGTCCGGTTCCACTGCAAAATTGATGAGTATTTACAATCACTGACTGGCAATCTCACTCAGCTGCATCACTGATTACAGACTGGATATGCACCAACGAATTTCAACTAGCCTTTCTTAATATGCAAAAATATCTAGCGTAAAAAGTTTTCAAAATATTTTTAAATCAATAAAGTTTTATATATAATAGTGGATGCCATTACATTCACAAAAAATATCTTAGAGTTGTAGAATATTGTAATGCGTAAAATAATTGTCAGATAGTATTATGCACAATAAATGTTAAACGGTATTACATAATCGGAATTTTTATAATATTATATTCTAGAGTTGTTATATAATATTATATACTAGAGTTGTTATATAATATTATATACTAGAGTTATTATATAATATTATATACTAGAGTTGTTATATAATATTATATACTAGAGTTGTTATATAATATTATATACTAGAGTTGTTATATAATATTATATACTAGAGTTGTTATATAATATTATATACTAGAGTTGTTATATAATATTATATACTAGAGTTGTTATATAATATTATATACTAGAGTTGTAATATAATATTATATACTAGAGTTGTTATATAATATTATATACTAGTTGTTATATTATATTATATACTAGAGTTGTTATATAATATTATATACTAGAGTTGTTATATAATATTATATACTAGAGTTGTTATATAATATCATTATATAATGGAGCCATTATATAATAGTATATACTAGATTCGCTACATGTGACATGGAATACCAGCTGAAAGCTGACACTCTTAGGCATGGGTGTTGAGATAAATATTTGATTGTATTTTATTCTAAAGCCTTGTAAAAAGATTGTATAGTATTGTACAAGTGCACAGAATGACACAGAATGTCATGTATAAGTAGGTGGCACATATACTATATCTATATATAAGTAACACGAGTCAATATACATGGGTATGTAGGTATGTACTCAGCACCATCACAATATAAAACAACCTTGTTTCTCAAAGCAAGCTTTTAAATGTACAATGTACAGTAGCTGTACCGTAGACGTACACTAGACAGAGTAGGTGTGCAATAGCTGTACAATAGCTGCACAGTACATGTACAGTAGATTTACAGCGGTGTACAATAGGTGAACAGCAAGCGTACTGTAAATGTACAGGATATGTACAATCAGCGTAATCTTCAATAATATGAAATAGTTAGCACCATAAAATTGACGTATCCAGTACATCATTTCGCCGTCAGGTTTGGTTCAATACAGCTGATTAAAGGGTGAAAGCACATGTTGGTGCACGTCGCACATAAAAAACTCCATGCGGTAGAGGCAGTTGACTCAAGTCAAAGTTGACCTTCAGTCTTGTAAAGTTTCATTTGGTCATTGAAGCCTTCCTGTTTGAATAGCACAGGATCTGCTCGGAACTCAACAGTTCGAAGGGGGGTAGCCCCAAACGCCTCAGTAAAGGTTTTCATACAGATGTTACGGGCCACCAGATGTGAGAGCATGTTGGAGGAGAGGCTGGTTGATGTGGATTTGAATTTCTTCCTGGCCAAAAGTTTGATTGGAGCTTTACCTGTAACATGTACCTGTACAATAGCATACCCGTAACATGTACCTATACAATAGCATACCTGTAACATGTATCTGTACAATAGCATACCTGAAACACGTACCTATACAATAGCATACCTGTAACAAGGACCCATACAATAGTATACCTGAAACATGTACCTATACAATAGCATACCTGTAACAAGGACCCATACAATAGTATACCTGTAACATGTACCTATACAATAGCATACCCGTAACATGTACCTATACAATAGCATACCTGTAACATGCACCTATACAATAGCATACCCGTAACATGTACCTATACAATAGCATACCTGTAACATGTACCTATACAATAGCATACCCGTAACATGCACCTATACAATAGCATATCTGTAACATGTAACTTTACAATAGCATACCCGTAACATGTACCTATACAATAGCATACCTGTAACATGTACCTATACAATAGCATACCCGTAACATGTACCTATACAATAGCATATCTGTAACATGTACCTTTACAATACCATACCATTTTATGTCTGCTATGTATAAGTCTATTATGCCTGTTATGTATAAGTCTATTATGTCTGTTATGTATAAGTCTATTATGTCTGCTATGTATAAGTCTATTATGCCTGTTGTGTATAAGTCTATTATGTCTGCTATGTATAAGTCTATTATGTCTACTATGTATAAGTCTATTATGTCTGCTATGTACAAGTCTATTATGTCTGCTATGTACAAGTCTATTATGTCCGTTATGTATAAGTCTATTATGTCTGTTATGTATAAGTCTATTATGCCTGTTGTGTATAAGTCTATTATGTCTGCTATGTATAAGTCTATTATGTCTGCTATGTACAAGTCTATTATGTCTGCTATGTACAAGTCTATTATGTCCGTTATGTATAAGTCTATTATGTCTGTTATGTATAAGTCTATTATGTCTGTTATGTATAAGTCTATTATGTCTGCTATGTATAAGTCTATTATGTCTGTTATGTATAAGTCTATTATGTCCGTTATGTATAAGTCTATTATGTCTGTTATGTATAAGTCTATTATGTCTGCTATGTATAAGTCTATTATGTCTGTTATGTATAAGTCTATTATGTCTGCTATGTATAAGTCTATTATGTCTGTTATGTATAAGTCTATTATGTCCGTTATGTATAAGTCTATTATGTCTGTTATGTATAAGTCTATTATGTCTGCTATGTATAAGTCTATTATGTCTGTTATGTATAAGTCTATTGTGTCTGTTATGTATAAGTCTATTATGTCTGTTATGTATAAGTCTATTATGTCTGCTATGTATAAGTCAATTATGTCTGCTATGTATAAGTCTATTATGTCTGTTATGTATAAGTCTATTATGTCTGCTATGTATAAGTCAATTATGTCTGCTATGTATAAGTCTATTATGTCTGCTATGTATAAGTCTTTTATGTCTGTTATGTATAAGTCTATTATGTCTGTTATGTATAAGTCTATTATGTCTGCTATGTATAAGTCTATTATGTCTGCTATGTATAAGTCTATTATGTCTGTTATGTATAAGTCTATTATGTCTGCTATGTATAAGTCTATTATGTCTGTTATGTATAAGTCTATTGTGTCTGTTATGTATAAGTCTATTATGTCTGTTATGTATAAGTCTATTATGTCTGCTATGTATAAGTCTATTATGTCTGCTATGTATAAGTCTATTATGTCTGTTATGTATAAGTCTATTATGTCTGCTATGTATAAGTCTATTATGTCTGTTATGTATAAGTCTATTATGTCTGCTATGTATAAGTCTATTATGTCTGCTATGTATAAGTCTATTATGTCTGCTATGTATAAGTCTATTATGTCTGCTATGTATAAGTCTTTTATGTCTGTTATGTATAAGTCTATTATGTCTGTTATGTATAAGTCTATTATGTCTGCTATGTATAAGTCTATTATGTCGCTTGTGTCAAAGTCTGTTATGGTGTAAACAAAAATATAAAACAGTAGCACTAATGAAATGGATCTTGTCGGTTTTCTAACTGTGTAATACTCGTCTATGGCAGTACGTACTACAAGTTTACCTTTTGATATTCCACTTCACTTCCACAACATCTCTGATTATACAATCTATACACGCTGAATATAGCATGATGTCTAAAGACTTCACTACATGCATAGATATATACATTAGAGATAAGTGCTCATACAGTGCAGCACTTATCAGTAATAATATCTATATGTACATACACAACAGTACACTTACCAGTGACATTGGCAATGAGGTAGTTCATAGCTATATCTTCACAGTTCATATGCTGGTCCACCCATTGTTTGATGTTACCAGGCAGCGCTGAGGTGAACAAATAATGATAGTACTTGTGGTAGAAGGCGACACCAGTCAGTACCATACTTATGTTGCTCATCCATTCACTTTCATATCTCACTTCTGTACCATTCAGTGTGTGATACCTGCAAGTACAGCAGACATTAGCTAGTGGAGTACATGACAGCCTTGGCATATCCACAATGCACTTCACAAAGCTCTATGTAACTGTATCATACCTGGGAGGGAATCCAACAAGCCTGTCCGCATTCTCTGTCCACACTCTATATCCAAACTCGAGCTCGTCTGCTGTAACCATGGTGATGTCATCATCAATGGTGAGCACACAGTCGGTATCGATCTCCTCATAAGGATAGAACCTATTACTGAGCCGGTTGTGCTTTGACCTGATCACCTACACAATACACACAAGGGATGAACTACTGACTGCTGACCACAGGCTGCATGGGAAAGATTCATCAACATAGGTTAGTCCTGGGCCAGGTTTCATCAAATTCCATTGAGGAAGAGCTGTATATACAACTTATTCCATAATCATACCTTCAGTGGAACAGAGAGCACTGGCCAATGGCTGTCTCCTGGAGGCTTCACTTCAGGATTGTTCCATATGATGATAATTTTAGCGACACTCTTACAGCTTGATATGATGGCGACTACCTGTTTCATTAACTCAAATCGATCGTAGGTGAGCACAACAGCAGTGAATCCTTGCTTTTGGCTTGGCATAAGGGGAACAAAGAATGGATTCTGAGGAGCACTGGGAACCAGAGGTCTATTCCAGTACTCGTAGGACGGGGCTTTGTATGGAATAATCCTAGCATTGAGTATATCTAGTGTAACCAAGGCTATTTTAGCGGGAGATACAAAATATTTTTCGTAATAAAAGTGTCCTTGCTCCTGGAGTTGGGCGTATGCATTACCATCTTCTAACAATTCAGTGAGTATAGTGATGAGTTCATTCAGACGATATTCATTCACAAATATAGCAGCACGAGGCCAATCGAGGACATCTGAGAAAGGCATGACGTAAATATCCAAACTAATAACTGGTACACAGCCTGCTCGCAGAATATCATGTAAATAAGCACTAGCCAGTTGTCTCTCTCGGGTTATTAAACAGAATTTTGAGTGAGTGAGTGCGGCAGGAACTTTGTAGGGCTTGCCTTGACTGTCACAGTGCTGATTGTCTGCATCTTGTGGACACTGAGTTAGTATGATAACATCAGATCTCTGTTTAGATAGGCCAATCAGTTGTCTATGTATGCTACGGAGATAAGTGTGTTGAAAAGATAAAATAAAAATGTTGCGATCATTGTTTTGTTCATACATAAAATCTTCATCCTTATGATGAGGGTTAAATAGAGGTATAGCAACATCAAAAGTTCTCCTGTACGTCCTCTGAGTGAAACCACTACCAGTGAGCATAGCCTTGCCAATAGGAAAATCAAGAGAGGATAAAGAATCCGGCGATACGCTGGGTATCATATTGAATATCAAATGATTAGTGCCATTATTCCAATACGCTAGGGATGATAATACTGTGGCAGCACTTTCTCCATTAAAATTTTCTCGATTGAGTAAATCAATTGAAGGTATAAATATGCAAGCTTTCTTTGGATCACTAACCATATATTTGCTATGAATAACAGCCCATAGGATCTGAGCATACTCTTTAGATGTGGTCGGAAGAAGATGTTTAGAACTCTCATCTATGTAGGTGAAAACGTCATAGATGTATACGGACATCTTACCCAAACCATCATCAATGCATTTATACGAGTCTATACAATTCCAATATGTGCACCCTGGTTGTGTAGGGGTGACGCCATCAGAATCCTCAACAATCTTCAGATGGTCACGAGTGTCAAAAATTGAAGAGGGTTTATGCCGATGTTCATCATTTGGCAATTTGTTACGCGTTGATGTGAGATGTATTTCTAGGATGGTATTCAGTACAAGCACACATAAGACTCCAATGAAGAATAAATAGAAATATCGTTCATATTTAAACGGCATCGCGTATGAAATGGTATAAGAATCTATGGACAAAGAGAGCTCATGATGGCTGATTTCCTTCCTCTTCTGCTCCCATTCCAACTCTCTAAATCAGTGCAATAATTTTGTTAAATACATAGAAATAACTGTAATATAATTAATTGCAGCAATCTAATTAACATATCCAGATGATAATACAGGCTCTTACTGGATCAAGTTTGGAATCTGACCGGAAAAAAAACAAGTCAAGATCTTAAAAAGTTGGATGATTTAGGCTTAACATTCAAGACTGTTAACAAATCTTTACCGAAGTTAATATACATGCATAAGCATATCCAATTTCATAACTTCTTAACCATTATCCTATTTTTAAGCTCAATCGTTATAAATAGTAGGGCCATACCAAAGACCTAAACAATAGGGCCATACCAAAGACCTAAAATATGCAAATACAAAATGGTAGACAGAATTTTCTTGTTGCTTTCCTCACATAAAAATTAGCAGAATACATTTGAATGAAGAATAACAACGCATTTAAAACAAGATTTATGAGGGTTGGAAAGCTCAGCTGTCCTTATAGAGTGTATGGATTGTTTTATATGTGTACTGTGTTCGCAAGGAGAATAAAAGGCCGAGTTGTATAACTAAGAAATAGACTTGCTAGCTTCAGACTAACTACTAAAAATGCAGTTCCAGTTCAAAAATTTGGCCCTTGGTGGGATTCTATTTATTTGTATGTTTCAAATATGCCGAATAAGCATGTTGCCAGTGATATGCTGCTTTATAACTTGTAACCGAACACTTGAATGCGTGATATGAAAACCAGTTGAAACAATTTCAACCATATTACATATATAAACCTATTTGTGTAGCACAACTAATGTTAATTGCCATCTAACAGTTAATTGATGATTTAAATTTTGTTCAGCAGTAGCCAACATCAGCTGGATATCAAAGCTTAGAATGAACAGTGCAGACGATCTGAGCATTACTTGTCCATTATCGTGATTGTCCTAAACTTGACAACTGATAATAATATAAATTACAATTCACAAAAATGAAGCAATTAAAGATAATAATTCTTATTTATTATTTTAATATCAATGTTGCTTTCAGTTATTTTTGTGTTTATAAGAAGGGAGGGGGGGGGGGAGATTCAACTTATATGTCTTTATATTCGAATATGAGTCAAAATCACTTAGCCTATAAAATGAAAAATATAGCGTAACCTTATTTTGGATTTCTCTATCTTTTTAATGATTGTTGACTGATGGGTATCCCGCACACAGGCTGCATATTCCATGTGAAGTCCTACCAGCAAAAATATGACAACATCGCCACTCTTCAACACTGAGGATAGACTCCTGGAAAACACCTGAGGTAACCAGTTGGATGTAGTTTTGAATAGACACTAATCGCCGCCAAGAAAGCTCTCTACCCAGTCAACAATATAAGCATCAAGCCCAATACATTTAATCTTAAGGGTGCTATGTCACCAATTTTGGGCTGAATTAAACGTAATGCACCTATTTATAGTGATTTTTACCCAAACAATTTTTTTTCCAGCGTTGTGATTTCATTAATTTCACCTATCGTAAAAGCGCCCTAGATGCTGACTTATACGCAACTTTTTTCTCGATACGCAACAACTTATATAAGACCACAAAACAGAGATGCAAAAATTTGGCTGTTTGGATGAAAGGAGGGCTTCCCAGTAATAGTCATTGTGCACATATTTTCAAGAACGTAGAAAATTAGAGTTTGCAATCATTTACAGATTTTTTGGAGGTGTTTTAGTTGAGAGAGCATTTTAATTTATCGTTGATAGATTAGCTATTGTGTACACATTGGCATTCGCATGATAAATTCCATGGCCAATATCTAAAAAACTAGAGCAATATTACAGTTGTAACAGTTAGCTTATGAAATCATATAACATCAAAAGAAACAAATTGTCATTATTTAGAAGTTACTCGTGAAGAAAAACCGCCAGATTTTCATTGCAGTAGTCATTGTTCTTATCAATAACAATAACAATTTTCAAATCTGAATTACACGTTAATTGACTAAAAAAAGGCAATATAGATTGTAAATAAATAATGATTTTCAAATACAAAAGAAAAATAAATGGGAATTAATTTATGATTACTTTTATTATTTTGGTAGATACTATTTAGCATATTTGACAGTAAAAGAAACAACTCCGACTAGTGATTGTGTGTCAATCGGCAACATTCAACCTTTAAAGATCCTATTTCACCAGAATTTAAGTGGATAAAATATTAACAGGGAAGGGTAATTTAGATATCAAAAAATCAAGTACAACATGTAAATGAAGTGTAACCCTACGCTACCTGTGTAAAAAAATAGAAATTAAAACATCCATTTTGCTTGCGGCAAAAAATAGCCTCTGCATTTGCTCAACCGAGAATGCCCGCTGTGTCGTAAGCGAGCAGTTGACCTTCAACCAACACTAGCATAATTATATGAAACATAATGGAAAGTGTAGCCACAACAGCATTGAAAACTTCAACTTTCATTGCCGTTTATCACAGAAATACTTGAGAGATAGGGCATATAACATCCCACCTGATTATCCAAAGACACTCATGGAGCCGTGGTTTCATTACTTTAGCCAATTTCATTGGCTATCTAGCTGTAAAAGCTGTTTTTATTAGGCTTTAAACATCCTATTATTTCAATTGCTTTAAATATTTTCTCATGTCAAGGACAATTCACTGAGGATGTTTATGATTTGGCTTGATCGTAACAACCAGCTTGTAAGTTGTTAAATGCATGCATCTGATGAAAACAAAATTACCAAATGTCCACATTTTTGCCAATAGATCTAGATAAAGCACAAAATTTAATAATCAGTTTTATGTTGATGTATTAGAAAAATGATTATTAATATTATTATTATTTATTATGTCACTTCAGCTTATTTCATTGCTGATAATAATTTTTTCTCATCTTGAATTATCACTTGCATTATAATAATATTAATCATTTGTGTCTTATTAATTTATTGTCACAATATTGTTCATTTTTTAGTTTTCAGAAACCTATACACAATTTCTGTGACAACCAAATTGATAATACATACAGGAAAGTGAGGAACTCCCGATGCTGGCGTTTGGACAGGAGTTGGTCTATGACTAATGAAACACGGACCGCTGGCTCTGATATGTGCTCGCGTACGTCATCACTTTGAATGTTTTCGCCATCATGTTTTCTTGGCAGTCTAGTGATCCAGAGCTATGTTTTTTTACCAGTGCAGTCATTTGTGGTGGTTTGATGACTTAACCACATGACGGTTTACAGGTAATAGACTATAAGGATTTTCACTATGCTATTCATTCTTTCACATGAAATTTCACACGAAACCGAGTGATAACTGTTTGGGGTATGTTGACCACCTTTTTTTATAATTGGATTTATGCATGAGTGAACACAAGTAAGTGCTTGAAATTACGAGTGGTCAATGCATGTTTTTTAACTGAAAGTACATTTTTCAAAACTCGTTCTGACGGTTAATTATTGGAGTGACATTAGCAAATTCAGTATCATTATATTTTCAATCACAATACATCACTCTAAATACTGTAACTAAATTAAAATACCCCAGGATAAATTAAACAAAAATTATGCACTAGTTAATTAACATTATCAATGTTCAAAACATTATTAATAATAAGATGCTAATTATCATAATAATTAACTTATGTTTATGCAAATAAATTTAATGTTATTTATTGTGTATCACTGTTTGTTAATATTACATTATAATTTATCAGCCTCAGGCCCTGTCATTGTCTTTTCTTTATTATCATTATCACCAAAAATGTTATTGGCATGGCACTATTATTGTCATATTATAATCATTGTTACCTTTTTAATTATGATATATATATATATACTCTCATCAAATAAAACCTGACGAGTGTATAATTATATGCACGAAACTAGCAGCAATACACCAACTTAGTTACATCTTGTTTCATTTCCATTCATACACCAACTTAGTTACATCTTGTTTCATTTCCATTCTTATACAGGTTAGCTCACCTAGGTTCGGGCACTTTCTGACAGATGTGCTACAGACACTGGTAGATATATAAATATATATATATATGTATGCATATTTAACATTGGAATAATAAAAAATATATTTTTCAAACTTCTCTGTTTTTTTTTTTAGAAAATAACCTTATCTCTAGTTCTGAGTGAGAAGGCAATGAAAAAGATAAGGAGATCAAGATTTAACGGGAGAAGTTAAAAGACTGCTGTGGTAGACCTCCTCTATGAATGTAGTACCCTGTTGCTGTAAGAGCACTTTCAGCTATGGAAAAGCTAGATGATAACTTGGGGGTGTGGGATAACTGCAAGAAAAATGTAGTAAACAGAGTTCAATTCTCTGCTCTGCTAGGAGGATCAACGAGAATGCTACTGCAAAGGGTATTGGATATCTCACGTTAAAAAGAGGTTTTGACCGGATACCGATATTTGAGACCTGTTGAAAAGCTATGGAAAATATAAGTGGATAATAATAAATACATATAGAATAACTATCATAAAAATTGTAATTGTATTAATGTTATATATAGGCCTATAATATAGCGTTCACAAACCCCAATGCGGGCATAGCATTTATGAAGTCAAAGCATTGATATATACACGGCTTTTCAGTTTTTAAATATTATCGAATTATAGGGTTGGGAATCGCTGATTGTTAAACTAGGGATTAAATCGATTTCGCTAATGCTGTTACAAACTAGGGAATAGGGCTTTCCGCTGGTGTCCATGTTAAGTTATTTCGAACTTGGGAATACCATCATTTCCGCTGATGAAACCACTGATAATATTTTCAAGTTTTTCATAACTCTGCATGTAATCATATAACAATGAAGACTTATACAAACACAAACCACATTTTATTATCCAGCAAACAGGCTATGAAAAATTGGCTAACAACATATAAACTTTTAATTACAGGTTAATAATGGCAGAGTAGATTGGGTCAACAGTAGTCTTCTATCTATTTTTTAAGGTGTCAGTGATGCAGCCTGCAGCAGTAATGCTTCAATGTTATATGCAGATACATATGCCTCTATTATGATTTGATAAACTGGCAGGCAAATGCAACACTTCCAAGATGGCTGACATTTTTGCGCGCATGAATGACTTGGGCATTGTTGTTGGCGGATAAATCAGCGATTTGCTTCAGCGGTTGCTAATACTTTAGCGATTCGGCTATTCGCTGAATGGATAATCAAACTAGGTGATGTGCTACAATCGCTGATGCATGACCAGCGATTAGCACCAGCGATTAGCGTTCGCTATTCCCAACCCTGTCGAGTTACTAAATCTTTAATAACTTGGGACCATAGGCTGCTAGAAACGAAATTTTAAAAGGCTTTAATAGGATACACTTTGCCAGACCAGAATAACTAATCACTGCACTGCTTACATGGCTGTGGACTTGAAAAAATTGTTTTGAAACCACATTGTAAACGAGCAATTATTTCAGTGCGCTGTGGGTCCTTATGAACTTAGTCCATGTTATATCACTAGCCTATCAGATTACCGACCTGTTGATGTACTATTTGTCATAGATCATTTACATCTGAAAGTATGAAAACAGACGTAATAATGCCCTTCCAGATAAAAACGTAATTTTTTATACTATATATTCCAGTGAAGTAACTACCACAAACTAATAAAATAGGCTTAGCACCATCACAGATTTCACTTTAATGTATCAATAATGAGGCGTAAAACTATCCGCTGTGCAAACATGAAACAAAGTAATTTTGGTGCAGAGAGAGTAATTTTCACAACTCATTTTCTCAGTAACTATCAGTGAGAGACAAAAGCAATTACCACTATTGTGACTGCAAGATATGATTCTACGACATGGTCATAGTATGTTTTTTTTAATGTCCCAAGGGTGATTTAAAAAGTCTATATCTTGTACTTATATAATATAATAGTATAATAATAATTATTACACATATATAGTATATTTAATATAATAATGGGTTGCATCATTATTCTTTTGATATTGTTACAGTTATGGCTTATCATCATCACCATTATTACAATTATTATTAATACAATATTGGTGATAATTATTATTCTATAAATAATAATCGATCAGATTGCCGCGTTGATAATCAACTTCCATAATTATAGTAGGATTACTTTTGAAAACTTAGACGATGTGCCAGATGAGATTTATAATCAGTTAGGGTTCCACGCCAGGTATCAGAGCATACAAGAAGCCGAATAATATATCGCTCACAGATAACCGTGCTGGGAATCGAACCCCAGATCCTGGATTGAAGTGCAAGTAGACTACTTGCACTTCAATCCAGGATCTGGGGTTCGATTCCCAGCACGGTTATCTGTGCGCGATATATTATATGATCAATTAGTAATAATTTATTAATTATTATAATAAATAATAATGATGATGATAAATATTTAATATTTATTAAGAGGCATGTGTGGTTTAGTAGTGGTTAAAGTAGGCCTACTGTAGGCCTACTTTAACCACTACTAAACCACACATGCCTCTTAATAAATATTAAATATTTATCATCATCATTATTATTTATTATAATAATTAATAAATTATTACTAATTGATCATATAATAATAATTGAAAGTATAATAGTAATAATAATAATATTATAATAATTAATAATTTTTTTTTTATTATTAATTTCAAAAAGTTGTTGTTTGTTAACATTATGATTTGTGACTGAAGAGAAAGGAAACACATAGATGTATCCCATAATATTGGAAACCAGGCATCACTTGAACTGTAAGATCAAGCGACATCTGAGATATGTAATGTAGTAGTTATTCTTTATAGGCTAGCTACCTATTCACAAACAAAGAGTAAGCTATTTAATTACTAATGTCCTCCGCTTCTAATTCATGTTGATGAGTGTACCGGAAATATGTGACAGCCGTTATGTTAGAATCGCTGCTTTGGCGAAGAAATTGTGAGGGACTGCCCTGAACGGGCTTAACTCGAATCGTAGTACTAAGTAAGTACTGTCAAACAAAATATTTGGGCGAGCTTTCGTTATTATCTATCAACGCACCTCATTGAACGAATCTTACGCAAGCTGCTGCTTGCTGATCGTCGTTCAGTTCATTCGTCTTGTCTATTGTTCCTCAGCGGTTAATAATTTTTAACAGGAGCAATCAGTATGATTAATAATGTTAAGTCCGCATTAAATATTTCTGCGCTAGTTCCCAAGAAGCAGCTTGTGTCATTCTTCGGCACTGGTAACTGCAGTAAAAGTAACATCTCAAAACCGCTTTCACAACAGGAACTTCTTGAAGCACAACAACAACCACCTTTATTCTTCTCCACGAGGCTGAGCAGTAACGGCAACTGCTGTAACAGTATAAAAGTGACGGCAACCCACAGCAAAAGTAACTTGAAAAGTTCATTGTATAGCAGCCAATGGTGGTGTTCTAAAAAGCACGACTTCCTTCTCGCACCAATCACTTCTACAACGACAAGTTCTTTGCAAACGAGAGGATATCTTCAGTGCTGTGCTGATAGAAGAACCAATACAACAAAGAAGAAGTTCAGAACTTTTTGTACAGGTGTCAACGGACGCAGTGGTATGGCAAAGCCTAATATTCAGAGTAATGAACCGGTGCTGTTTCGTCAGGTATGAATGATGGTGTTGGTTGGCCACAAACAGCAGCAATGCATTAATTCTATGTTTGATGATGATTGAAACCTGGTTGGAACGAATATCAGCAGAAATTAACACAAGCACACCTAGATTGTCCATTGGCATAGACACCTACTAGAATAATGAACATCAGTCCGCTTGGAACAAATACCTGGTTAGCGTAAATATACTGTAGTGAAAAACTGTTTTAGCATTGTTTCCAGGAAGTGTTGACCCTGATCATTTTTCGTGGAGGTCGGCATTTTCTAAAACGCCGCATGGAGTCCATGCCAACTTTTCCTGGAACAACCGCTAAAAAATTGTTATTTTAAAACGCCTTAGACCTTTGCTTTTAATGATATGTCGATGTTTGTTCCAGAAGGTGTCAGCATTTGCCCCAGGTGTGTTAGTGTTTGTTAGCATTATTTCATTTCTACATTCATTTCAATGACTCCCTCAATTGTCAAATTTAAAAAAAAAACTTGTGCGCTGGTGATATTGTGGTGTAGTGTATTGTGATTACTAATGGGCTATCTGTATTGTTTATATAAAGAATATAACAACTGCTCCAGTCAGGTCTTTCTGCAAATGAGGGTGTAGTGCTTGATAGACTTTGGTTATTTTATATTGATATGTCGATTGTAGTGAGCAATTTGTTTAATCAGGTCATCTAGTTGCTACTCATCGACATAGCCTGTCTTATGATGTTGCAGCTGTTTGACCATAAGTCCTTCACCTACACCTACCTACTGGCGTGTACTAGGACTAAGGAAGCAGTGCTCATTGACCCGGTGCTTGAATTGGTGCGCAGAGACATGGTCATCCTTGAGCAGCTCGGACTCAGTCTAAAGTATGCCAGTGAGTGACTAACAGTTAACTTGGTTATTATTTGTAGGGGCAGTGTATAGTACTAGTAGTATAAGGTATTAGTAGTAGTAGTAGTGGTAATAGTAGCAGGGGGAGGGTACAGTGACGCTATATAAAGTGAGTGGTATTTACTAGTGCCTAGTAGAGTACACTGCTGCAGCAGCAAAAGTTTAATGCTCATTGGCCAGAATAAAATTCTCTGCACATTCTCGTTGACATGCAAGCAATAAACTAAGTGAACTGTAACCTGGTCACAATATAGTGCTATCAGAGTGCTGTCTGTGCTCTATGTATGTAATGTACTGCATATAGCACAGCTATCTTACCCACTTATCTAACATGGCCATTATACTCTGACTGCTTTATCTCTGTGTGCCGGCCACATGACCTTGACTGATATTACGTGGCTTGGTCTATGGAACCTAATACAGCCTGGCGGAAGCTTTCACGGTCTCTTAGCAACTCTACACTGTACATTCCCGTCTTGCCATCACAGGTCAAGAGTCTATCCGAGCTAGTCTAGTAGGTATTTGCTAGTGGAAGTTATCTCCTCAACTGACAGCAATATAAACTCGTCTCACTTGTACAAGTTACTAGTTAAAAACCCCAAACTGTCGCCCCCCCCAACTCCCACCCCATTTATAACACACTTCCTATTGTTATCAGGAAATAGCTTTGTTGGAAAGTTCAGTGGTTCAGCGTAGACTTTGCAAGGTTTTCGAAAAAGTAATTTTCAACTACGTATATGTTATAAGAGATAAGGTCACAATCCTTATCCACATGCATACTGGGAGTTTATTTAATAGTTTTATATTATGACTTTTTGAACTTTGCCAACGTAAACAAGTGATGATGCAAATACAGTGGCCTATAGCCAAAATCACCGATCATGTGTGCAGTATATAGTTCATATATATCATAGGCTCAGCAGGTAGTAGTGAGTACCTGGTGTATTGCCTGTATTATATATGTACTAGTGCAAACCTCTGTCTATTGGGAGTTGCCTATTCCCTGTTTGGGGAGTCTCGTTTACTTTTAAAAGGCTGACCATCACTCTGTGAATTGTATGTGAATGATAACGTCTACTGTTCATTTTTTTCACGATTTTCCACTCTTTAAACAATTGGTTATGTTACCGTGTCCATGATTGATACAAATGATTGAAAAAAAATCTTGTATATGTTGATATCATCATTATGATTCATAGTAGTTGCAACGATTAGGGTGCTTTCGGATACCCTATGCATAGGGCTCACGCTGAACACTCGTTGAGGGCTCAATGATGACTGTCGTTTAACAGAAGTTGTTTGCGCTTAAACCATAGACTTTTTTATTTCGATCAACGTCTATGAAAACTGTATAGCTAAAGCGAGCCCATTTTAGTTTCTTTACAAGCAAAAATTAATTACGATGATGTTATTGTCTTATGTATTTTGTTATATATGTTATAATGCATTGTCACGGCTTAAAACGGGGAGAAACTGATTAATAAGTTGACTCGTTAAAATCGTTGGTTAGGTGGAGACAAGTCTATATCCTCAACGACGCTACCTACCTACCTCGCTTGTCGCCTCCATCGTTGAGCCCAAATCGCCGCCATGTTTTTTTTTCAACGAGAGGGTTTCCGAATGGTCTCGTTTAATCCCATCGTTAAGCCTTACGCATAGGGTATCCGAAAGGACCCTTAGTATCCAGTGTATGTACACACCAAGGTCATACAATGTTAGTATTCAGTGTATGTACACACCAAGGTCATACAGTGTTAGTATTCAGTGTATGTACACACCAAGGTCATACAATGTTAGTATTCAGTGTATGTACACACCAAGGTCATACAATGTTAGTATTCAGTGTATGTACACACCAAGGTCATACAGTGTTAGTATTCAGTGTATGTACACACCAAGGTCATACAATGTTAGTATCCAGTGTATGTACACACCAAGGTCATACAATGTTAGTATTCAGTGTATGTACACACCAAGGTCATACAGTGTTAGTATTCAGTGTATGTACACACCAAGGTCATACAGTGTTAGTATTCAGTGTATGTACACACCAAAGTCATACAATGTTAGTATCCGGTGTATGTACACACCAAGGTCATACAATGTTAGTATCCAGTGTATGTACACACCAAGGTCATACAATGTTAGTATTCAGTGTATGTACACACCAAGGTCATACAGTGTTAGTATTCAGTGTATGTACACACCAAGGTCATACAGTGTTAGTATTCAGTGTATGTACACACCAAGGTCATACAATGTTAGTATCCAGTGTATGTACACACCAAGGTCATACAATGTTAGTATCCGGTGTATGTACACACCAAGGTCATACAATGTTAGTATTCAGTGTATGTACACACCAAGGTCATACAATGTTAGTATTCAGTGTATGTACACACCAAGGTCATTCAATGTTAGACTAAGATAAATAGTATTTGTTGTAAATAAGACACAGTAATATAAATGTTTGGGGGCTGCAATAAAATTGGCCACTTTTTAAGCAGCCCACCTCATGTGTGGTGCTGTAGGTTGTTTCTCTAAATGACGAATGGGACATGTATTGTAGTCAATACCCATGTGCATGCTGATCATATCACTGGCAGCGGTATGCTGAAGCAGAAGCTTCCAGGAACTCTCAGTGTACTTGGTGTAGATTCTGGTGCCAAGGCTGACACCTATGTGGACCAGGGAGAGACGATACAGTTTGGAGACATGGAGATAGAGGCCCGTAAAACCCCTGGTCATACCAACGGTAGGTGGCTTATCACATTGCTGTATGCTTCATTACTTCTATGCACAGCTACTATGTCTATGTACCAGCTACTATGTCTATGTACAGTTATATGTTTATGTACATCTATGTGTCTATGTACAGCTATGTGTCTATGTACAGCTATGTGTCTATGTACAGCTGTATGTCTATGTACTGCTATGTGCCTATGTACAGCTATGTGTCTATGTACAGCTATATGTCTATGTACAGCTATATGTCTATGTACATCTATGTGTCTATGTACAGCTATGTGTCTATGTACAGCTATGTGTCTATGTACAGCTGTATGTCTATGTACTGCTATGTGCCTATGTACAGCTATGTGTCTATGTACAGCTATGTGCCTGTGTACAGCTGTATGTCTATGTGCAGCGATATGTCCATGTACGACTATGTGCCTATGTACAGCTATATGTCTATGTACAGCTATGTGTCTGTGTGCATCTATGCGTCTGTGTACATCTATGTGTCTATGTACAGCTATGTGCCTATGTACAGCTATATCTACTGCTATGTGTCTGTGTACAGCTATGTGTCTGTGTACAGCTATGTGTCTATGTACGACTATATGTCTGTGCTGCAGGCTGTATGACGTTTGTCTGGCACAACCAAAGGTGCGCATTCACTGGAGACGCTGTACTCATCAGAGGCTGTGGCAGAACTGACTTCCAGCAAGGTTTGTACAGCTTGGCCCTTTCTGTCTGTTATTGCTTCTCTTGGCCTTTCCATGCACCTAGTGTTATTTGTTTGTCACCTGTGAGACTATATAGAAGATGGAACTGCTGCGAGCGATGTGTTTGGTTTGTTGATTGGGTTTGACAAAAGCACTAATAAACCCGCGTATGGTTGTTCTATTGATTAATTGATGCATACAGTGTATCACTGGTGCAACATGCCTTGTTATGTCAGCTGTGCCATAGATACAATAGGATACGTGACTCTAGCGCATTGAAGGTATGCGCCGGCTCCTTCACTTGTTTATTGTGTATGATCTGGGCTCTACTTTTATTCAACAAAGGAACTTTCCTTGTTTGTCGCTACCACAGCTCCGTTGTGTGATATATATCTATGGTTTGCTGCTATAACGGCCAGCGATGGGGCCCAATCAATAGTTCATTGGTTTGAGATGGACAATATTTGTAATTGCACGATAAATGGAAGGTATAAATTGTTACAGCTACATTTATCTGTTGACTAAAACCTCATTAATTTTGTTCTTTGAATCACCTAAGTATTACTGTGTTAATCATCTCCTGTTTTATACTGTGATCTCAAATGTTCAGACTCAGTTTAAACATTCTAATCACTATGTTCCCATGGTGCGAATTCGTTCGGGTTGAACTCATAAATCATCCATTCGGGCCATGGGAATTGTGGCTCGTACTAGTTGGTTCGGGTTCGTTCGTGTTGGCTCAGTGCGGTTCCTCAAACCGAATTCGTTCGGGTTGAGCATTGATTAGGATCATGGGAATTGTTCGTGTTGATGAATTCGAATTCGTTCCGGTTGCTCTTTTGAGAAAAAGGCATTAAACTGGCGATTTGGTAGTAAATCAGTTTTCGCGTATTTTCCAACTGCAGTTTTTACATTCATATAATAATAATCCTCTGCAAGTTTAACAACAGGTAAGTTATAAATTATTTACTATTTGCTCGGGAAACTGAATCATAGCTCTGTTTCATAAGTGAGCAAACTAAATTATTATTATTTTTATATTTGCCAAAAAATTATTTTTGTATTATTTGGAAATAGTTTATTTATTATTATTATTATTATTATTATTAATTATTTATCATTTCTTATAGCTATCATTATATTTATTAATAATCATCTATAATTATTAGAAATTGTTGATTTTGTTATTATTCATCTACTTACTAGTTTATGCTGTGAACATTCCACAAATTTGACTCGTATTACTACTTGGTAATACGAGCGCGGTTGTTTACTATCTCACTACAATCAAGTAATTATTGCGCTCGCTACTCACTGTAAAGGAAGGACAACTCCCGCAAATTATTTCATTTCGAATTATCATAGGAACGGATAGGAATGCCAACTCGAATGAACGTCCGATCCGAACGAATTTGCACCATGGGAACATGGTGAATGTGTAGTTAAGTATAATAACACAGAGAAGATAACTCCTGAATTAGTGATGTGTTTCCTAGTGCTGGGCAAAAATAATAATATAGGGTTCGTCAGGTAATTTAATGTTTTATGTTCATTGGTCGAGATACTAGTGAAAACATCGACGGATTAGATATGTGATATATTAATGTTTTAAATAATGTTATACAAATAATAATAATAATTCTTTTAAATCTTCAAACCTGTCTTTGTTGTGTTGGCTTCAAAATAATTAATAACTGATAATAATAATTATCAACAATAAGAAGAGCCGAAAATAAACTGAGGTCTAATAAAAAGTTCAAAGCAAAACATAGCTGATCAAGCTATGAGCCAAAGAGGGTAACTAACGTATACTACAATCTTTGCACCGGCGACCATTTGGTCGCCAGGTGCAAATCCTTTAACTTAGGCCAACAAACCAGCACAAAAAACCCCGCCCACTAAACCAGTCATCCAATGAAATCAATTTAAAAGTTGCCAAGATAATAATGGGGCATGCAACTCCCAATAAAAACGCACAACATATTCCAAGCAAAATACACATAATGCCTCAAATGTTGGCCTAAAACTTGGACAATGTTAGCTCATAGCTAACATTAATAACATTATAATGATGATAAATAATGACAGCAATAGTAATCAGTTATTGTGCTGTAGACAACAATAATGGTAATTAACACTATTGTATATATCACTACGATTAGTCACCATAATAGTGATTATTTTTGTCTCATTGTTGAGATTTTCATCACCATTTTATATTACAGCTCAGTTATTTTCAGTTTTTTAGTAATATGACAGTTTTGGTTTTTGAGTAATACTGTTCATTTGTGATGACGTGGATATATGTTATTATTACGAAAAAAATAAATGTATAGTTATTGTAGAAAATATGTAGTTTGTTTGTGATGCTAATGATTGCGATGTGTGCGCGTGCGATGTGTGCGCGTGCGTATGTGTGTGTGTGCTTGTAGAAATCTAAATAACGCCAGTAACGTAAATTTCATAAATGCACCACAAAATTTTCCGCGCCCCTCAATTGTACCAAAACTGATACATATCGAGATTACAGAAAACTGAGGTACCAGCCATCACAAAGAAATTTTTTAGCGACCTTGAAATTATTCTGCTGCCGAGCACTCGCGCATGCCTGTAACACAGCAACTCCATGTAGTTGTGTAGGGATATTTCTGTCACTTTTCATTCATAGCTCCGTCTGTGTTATCTATTGCCCCCCCCCCCCCCCCCCCCCGTCCTAGCTCTCCGTCTGTCTCACTTGGTGACTTTTATTTCCGAACAGTTCATTCAGATTTTGGATCATAAGGAGAAGACAACTCCACATAATGTTATCAATAACGGTTTATTTGTAATGCTATTATGTATCTTTAGTTATAAAACCAATTGCAGCAGTATTATAGCATAATTTTTATTTGGCTACACATAATATAATGATATATATTGTTATGGAAAACGAGACATCTGTGTGACTTGAAAATTTAATGACATGACATAAAATTGAAAATGATGATTTATTATCATTATAATAAGTATCATAATCATATGCAATAATAAGAATATCATAAATAAATTGATCATGATGACAGTATGAAAGCATATTCATTTTGTTTAACAATAAAAGAATTTTATCCTAAATTAACTGTTATTGATAAGTTTGTATGGAGTTGTCTCTTCTTCTTCATTTAAAATCTAAATGAACTGCTTGGAAATAAATGTCATCGTCTTACTTTAGCTTAGGTTATGCCTGCTTAAGTGGTTCTCTTACACCATTGCTGTGAATATGACAAGTTTGTGTACAATTTTTGTATACATATATATATATGTATATTTAATATAGTATGTTCACGTATACTATGTTTGTATGCCTAAATATATAGCATGTTCACCTGTACTTTATTTACAATAACATATAGTATGTTCACATGTACCATGTTTGTATACCTAGATATATAGTATGTTCACCTGTACTTTGTTTACAATAACATGTAGTATGTTCACATGTACCATGTTTGTGTACATCTATATATAGTATGTTCACATGTACTATGTTTGTACATATGAACATATATATACAGTACCATGTTTCATTGCAGGTAACTCTGGCACGCTCTATAGTTCAGTCCATTCACAGATATTCTCTCTCCCAGACGATTATGTGCTCTACCCCGCTCACGATTACACAGGTAAACACCTTCCCACCTTGGACTGGCTGATCTGTGTGTTACCTGGTTGGTTAGAGTGTAACCTTGCCTGTGTACCTGACGTTTGTAGGTCAGCCGTGGACAACTGTGGGCGAAGAGAAAAAGTACAACCCGAGACTGACCAAGACTAGAGAGGAGTTCATTGAGTTAATGAATAACTTGAACTTGCCCTACCCCAAGCAGATAGGTGAGCGTAGATTAGTAAATAGGTGAACATAGATTAGTAGATAGGTGAGCATAGATTAGTAGATAGGTGAGCATAGATTAGTAGATAGGTGAGCATAGATTAGTAGATAGGTGAGCATAGACTAGTAGATAGGTGAGCGTAGATTAGTAGATAGGTGAGCATAGATTAGTAGATAGGTGAGCGTAGATTAGTAGATAGGTGAGCATAGATTAGTAGATAGGTGAACATAGACTAGTAGATAGGTGAGCGTAGATTAGTAGATAGGTGAGCATAGATTAGTAGATAGGTGAACATAGATTAGTAGATAGGTGAGCATAGATTAGTAGATAGGTGAGCATAGATTAGTAGATAGGTGAACATAGACTAGTAGATAGGTGAGCGTAGATTAGTAGATAGGTGAGCATAGATTAGTAGATAGGTGAACATAGATTAGTAGATAGGTGAGCATAGATTAGTAGATGGATGAGCATAGATTAGTAGATAGGTGAGCATAGATTAGTAGATAGGTGGGCATAGATTAGTAGATAGATGAGCATAGATTAGTAGATAGGTGAGCATAGATTAGTAGATAGGTGAACATAGATTAGTAGATAGGTGAGTATAGATTAGTAGATAGGTGAGCATAGATTAGTAGATAGGTGAGCATAGATTAATAGATAAGTGAGAATAGATTAGTAGATAGGTGACCATAGATTAGTAGATAGCTGAGCATAGACTAGTAAATGGTCGCTCAGAAAGTCCTTCAACAACCAAAGCTGATTGGCTGGTCCACACTAGTAATAATATATCCCTCAACTCCTTGCAGCTAGTAGTTTTTTTTACAAAGTACGGTTTGTAGAAATTTTAATCAAATAAATAAAAAATTTAGTTGATTGTTTAATTTATTATTATTTTAAATAATTGATAAGTGCTTTCGTTTTCACGGAAGTTAGTGTTTGAAGTTTTGTTCGACAAACATTCATTTTGCTAACCGATTTGTATTCTATTACGATATAAATTTTAGATAGAGATGTTGAAGATAAATAGAGAGCCCATTTTATATTTGAAAACCTTGCTCAGTTTTACACAGTTCAGATTATTTTATCTGGTTTGTAAATGGTTCATACTAATAGTGCAGCATTTATACAACTTGTTCTATCTGGTTTGTAAATGGTTCATACTAATAGTGCAGCATTTATACAACTTGTTCTATCTGGTTTGTAAATGGTTCATACTAATAGTGCAATGGTTTGTAAATGGTTCATACTAATAGTGCAGCATTTATACAACTTGTTCATTTTTTGACGTGTCGGAATCATTTCAACAAAGGCATCTGGATGAAAGTTTCCCCTAGTGTTAGACAGGAAATTTATTGCAGTAAAACTGCATTTTCTGTCTAACACTAGGGGAAACTGCATTTTCTAACATTCGTTGAAACCATTTGGCCTGTGAGCTAGGTTTCATTAAGTAACTTGCTTTGTCTTCCTCCGATTAATTTCAATGTAAAAACAATCAGACACTTTCAAAGTGGACACCTTGCAGCTATGAGCCACCTTGATATACTGTAGCTGCATTCATATCAACTTACTTCATATGTCAGTGATTACTAGGTGTGCTGTTAATCATAAACGTTTGTGTAGAAGACAACTCCAACTTGATGCATGTCCCAATAAACGGGGAGTTGTCCTGTTGTACATGTGTGACAATGGGAAAACAACTCCTTTCCAGACCTACTCTCATCATAAAGAAATCCACACACTGAAGCTAATCTTTGGGAATGCTTGCTACAATTGACTAATTGTGTTTATTTTATAGACCGAGCTCTTCCTGCCAATCTTCTTTGTGGAGTGGTAGATGAGCCCCCAGAGCCATCCAGCTCATAAACCTGAGGCTACAACATGTTGAGAAGAAGCCCTCACCATGGTTACATAATGTGTGTTTGTGTTTTCTATGCTGGCATGGATGTTTTATACCTATAACGAAATTGTTGTACCAAGTCAATGTGAAGGCTATATTATTGTGTGGTACCAAGACTAAGTGAAGGCTATATTATCATGTAGTACCAAGTCTATGTAAAGGCTATACTATTGTGTGGTACCAAGTCTACGTGAAGGCTATATTATTCTGTGGTACCAAGTCTACGTGAAGGCTATATTATTGTGTGGTACCATGGCTATATATTGTGTGGTGATGGACGCTATGTATTGCTGCAATACATATATTATTTTTGTTTTTAATAATATTTCTTCGTCGCGAAGATTGTGTATCGTATGATGGCTCACGGCTGGTTTTATATAACCATTGTCTCTGTGTACTAATAAACTATACATCACAAGAAACCTTTTATATATTGAACATGTGGATGTACGTGTGCTGTGGTGGTGCTCCATGTATGTCAGTTATAGATAGCTATACACTGCATGAGCAGGCATGTAGGAATTATATTGAAATGACGTAAGGCTATGGTATTATATGGGCTACAAGAACTACTGGTACTGGAAGTGTCTGTTATGTATCCAGTATATAAATGTATATGAAGAAATTAGATTAGGCTATTGAGTGCATAGACGTGGAGTAACATCCGATAGTTGAGTAATACTTGTCCGCATTGCACAAGCCCTGCTATAGCCATGATTATCTCACTGATCCAGAGAGGACTAGATTATGACGTCCTTGGTGATTGCTTTGGTAGCTGACTCTATAGTGTAGACAGCTTTATTGAGCTCCTCCTACAACACGATAGCGTACAGAGTGGTGCTGTATATACCTGTGTTGATAAGGTAACATATGAATACTCTAAGTACCTTAACTAAATCCCACGCAGCCTCATCATTGTTATCTATCTTGTAGAGGGCGTCAGATATACCAGGGAATGCAGCGCTAGCGTACGAGTCCGTGGCACTTGGGGCAAACACCACGTGCCTGTAACATATATAGCAACGTGCGTGTTGTATATGTCATATTATGTATTACGTGATCATGTGATGTGGTCATGTGACATAGCACTCACTTGATGTACTTCCTAGTGAGGATTCCCAATGGATAGAGAAAGGCTCTCTCTAGAGATACAAGCTGATCATTTACTTTCCTCACCTCTCCCCAGCTGTAACACATTGCGCAGCTGTTAGCTGCATGAGTCTGTGTGTATATATACGTCTATGTGGTCATCACTCTGTGTAATTTGTGTCTATGGTTATTACTTGTACTTGTACAGCGTATCTTAATGAGTGAATACGACTATAAGTATGCAAGTCTATGTGTAGGACATTTTCTTGAGTGTGTGCGAATGTCTATGCATAAAGCGTGTCCAATAGTAGAGCTTGTCAATGAGTAGAATATGTCTATGAGTCAGATATGTCTATGACTCAGATACGTCTATGAGTAGAACATGTCTATGAGCAAAGTATATCTATGAATAAAATACGTCTATGTGTAGAATGTGTCTGTGGATGGTACAGCTACACTAACCTTGGTTTCCTGCCTATGATTGCAGACACTTCAGCATCAAACATGGTGGCCTGAGCAGTGAACTTGTCAATGGCTGTATCCAGGTAATCTAACAGGCAACAGAAACCAAATAGCAGTATACTTACTTGACTTAGCACCTGTATGGTATAATATACACACTTAGTAACTGTACATTGTATCTACACTTACCTAGTGAAGTAGCTAACGTTGCGTTTTTATCGGCGAGTTTTGATCTGACAGCTGAGTCCAATGATTTGAAGACTTGTCTCAGCCTGAGTGCGTAGTCGCTGACTACAAAAGGAATCATCACTGAGTCAGCGACGTTCCTTGTCAACTCCGTGTAGAAACTAGTCAGCGACTTGTGGAACAGGAAGTCAGGGTCAACGAACTCAACAGCTTGGAATGTGTCATAGGAGGTATGGTATAGAGGGTAGTAGGCAGAGACCTTCATCACTTTCTGTAATACAATATAGATATTTATCGTTGTACGAGTTGCCATAGCAGCCACTCGCGTGCACACTGCACTGTACATGTTCATGCTTATGCTAGCGTATCATAGAGGTATCTAAATGTATACACCCCATGCAACGACAAGCATAGCATTACCTTATTATAGTAGTACACAGAATCCATACTAGTGATTCCATGCCTATGGTAGAAACCCGTGTGGTCGCTGCCGGAACCAAGATCGGAAATGCTACAATGAATCAAATAGGCGTTGCAATAAGCCTCACACATTCGCCCTGCACTACATTATAGTATCTTCCACAACTGCTTGATGTCTAGAGAAAAAGCAGAATCAATCTTACTGAGGTTTAGAGTTGGGATCACTCTTGTTGCCTGTAACATCGAGCCATTGCTGATAGAGGGTCTTATCTCCTGGTATATCAACCTACATTATCAGCTGAACAATTAGCACAGAAATATTTAACACTGATGAATAAAATCCAACAAAAATAGACTTTGATTTGAGGGAAATGTAGTCAGAGGTGCCAGATAGTCACCCAGTCACTAGTCCACCCAGTCACTGGTCCACCCAGTCACTAGTCCACCCAGTCACTAGTCCACCCAGTCACTAGTCCACCCAGTCACTAGTCCACCCAGTCACTAGTCCACCCAGTCACTAGTCCACCCAGTCACTAGTCCACCCAGTCACTAGTCCACCCAGTCACTAGTCCACCCAGTCACTAGTCCACCCAGTCACTAGTCCACCCAGTCACTAGTCCACCCAGTCACTAGTCCACCCAGTCACTAGTCCACCCAGTCACTAGTCTACCCAGTCACTAGTCCACCCAGTCACTAGTCCACCCAGTCACTAGTCCACCCAGTCACTAGTCCACCCAGTCACTAGTCCACCCAGTCACTAGTCCACCCAGTCACTAGTCCACCCAGTCACTAGTCCACCCAGTCACTAGTCCACCCAGTCACTAGTCTACCCAGTCACTAGTCCACCCAGTCACTAGCCGCTTTCTCTTAAAATATGCAGTTTTAGCTATAGCAGACTCACCATTTTAGCCGTGTCATACATAAGCTTGAACAGAAGAGGAGAGGCACCGGCCTTCAGGTATTGATTGTAAACCACACCGCTGTCACAGTTCAGGTAGACCACAGCTCTGTCAGCCAGCAGCACCCTCACTTCCTGTTGATAAAAAATTGGTCTATAATTCTGAGCTTTTCTACGCGCTGCAGTTATTTAAAAGTCATTGCTATTTAGAAGTCTATGAGGGCACATACATCGAGCCATTCTATTGATCCAATAATTCCATACTCCTCTCCATCCCAGCTACAGAATATGATCGTCCTCCTCGGTCGCCAGCCTGTTTTGGACAATGCAATATACTAGCATATGATACGCTAACACCCACTAACGAACAACGGAATATTCTAGCATATGCTGTACACGCACCCACTAGCATACAATGGAACATTCTATCATATACAAGCACCCACTAGCAGACGAGAGAATATTCTATCATATGCAAGCACCCACTAGCAGACGAGAGAATATTCTAGCATATACAAGCATATACAAGCATACACTCGCAGACAATTATGTATACAAACAGTGGATAAGTCTGAAGCAGTACCAGTCTTCATGAGCTCAGATAGTGCTCTGCTTGTCTCCATCATCACAGATGTACCGCTGGTGGCATCCACGGCACCATTCATCCAAGCATCTCTGTGGTTACCCATCAATACATATCGGTCTGCAAAGAACAATCAGTACATATGTACGTCTACCAACAGAGAGTATGTGCATATGTACCTCTACCAACAAAAGAGAAGGTACATATGTACCTCTAACAACAGAGAGTAAGTACATATGTACCTCTAACAACAAAGAGTAAGTACATATGTACCTCTAACAACAGAGAGTAAGTACATATGTACCTCTAACAACAGAGAGTAAGTACATATGTACCTCTAACAACAAAGAGTAAGTACATATGTACCTCTAACAACAAAGGGTATGTACATATATACAGCTAAAGACGAACAGCTGAGTACAGACAAATAAGCATCATGTAGTACCAAGAAGCCTACCTGGCTCAACCGAACCCTCGATTATACCAAACACATTGGTTATGTCTTTCCTCTCATCTGTGTTGAAGTTCTTGATTTGGAACTGTCTACAAAAGAGTCAAAATACATCACAGCCGGACCAGGTCTGACCAGCATAAGGAGAGATGTATTCATTCATGCTATAGCACTGTTAATGTCGTAGCTGTGAGAAACTTACTGACTGTCGGGTAGTAATCCACCATATCTATAGGTTATACCCTCCAATCTACCTTTCCATTCTTCTTTGACTTCGTCTCCTTGAAGTGCACTTAAGAAATGTTTCGCATCATCGTACCCTATTGGCTGAGTTGGGATGTTTGGGATTAGCTTCTCCTCACGGACTTGATCCACCCCCTTTCTTAGTGCATACTCTGTAATAGCCATAAGTATGCACCACAGGCTGTATGTGGTATTAATATATAACTTGACCTATTTATCTTCAGACTAGATCAGTCACAGGAAATGATATAATAGACATTTTTAGTGTGCTCAACATCGACATTTAATACTCGACGGCTGTTTTATTATTTAATGATCTTTATTTTAGCGAGTCAACAAGTTTACACTCGAGCATTGAGTTCTGATAGCAATCAGAAACCAATGGGTTGATTTTGCTAAAATGTTGTTTTACAAAAAGTCACTCCTTGTAGCATTGTTTGCTACATGAACCCATGAGCCCAGAGAGTCAACATATACTCTTATTGGAAAAAAAATTTTTTGGTAAAGTTAAATAAAACTGATAGAACTGATTGAGAACCATTTAACTGCCCTAATAGCCAGATGTACCATAACTAAACAATGATAACTAAAGCAACTTGAATGGTTAAGTTGCGGCAAAAACTAGCCAAATAATAAATAAACGTGTTACAATATTTGTTTTATTGTTATAATTTACTGATAAACTTATCGCACACAAATGTGAAATCATGCCAACTATTGTACTAAACCCAACTATATACTAGATACATTATAGATGATGAACTTTTGAGCAGAGATGTTTCGTTATTTTTGACAACAGCAAACAGAACTTCAAGTTTTTGATTGCTTTCACAGCAATATAAATGATGAACGGTGTGCAAAATGAAGTAAACTTTTAAAAAAAATTTTGAAAAAGTGCACATGTTGTTTATAATACATTGCTCATATGCATCGTTCAAGGATTATACGTCTCGGTCAAAATTTGTCATATCAACTGTTTGAGACAGCGGAAATCGCTAATCAAGGGATTGATCCTATTATTTTAGGGTGACATAGTTCAGAAATGTTGTGCATTTCACCTTTGGATGGATAGCCAAGAGTTAGCGGGTCTCCAGAGGTCTCCATAACAGAGCCTCTTTCAACTCCACTGGGAGGAAGAAACCAAGAGTTTGGGAACGTATCCTCGTATGTAGCAGCGTTTGTCTCTAAGTTAACACTGTCTTCCGGATCGTTGTAAATTAGTACACCTGCTGCCCCATGTTCTTGAGCTAATTTAACCTAGAAAGTAAATAGAGACGACGTTCTGTGAGCAGTAGATGTGTTTGGAGTTGCCTGCACTAAGTGATGGAGAAAATTGTGGCAAATTTGAACACCATGTTACGTGACCATAAAGAGCTATTAATTTTGAGTACGGTCACAAAACGTAAACTGGTCCGCTGCTTCTTTCTAAAAATATCTCAAATGATATTTATTTCTGACCTTTTTTCTTAAAAGATGTAACTTGGTTTCAAGAGGTAACAAATGATGACCAAGTGAAATTACATGGCGATATGCAGCGTTTTTGTTGGTAGTTGTAACCCAATTGCTATGGTGCATAAAACGGGAGCCGTGAAAATCGCTGAAAGTAATAAAAAAATTAAAAAAATTTCCGCCACATCTGGTATCATCAAAGTTTTCACTATTTCCATAAATATTGAGGGCTGTAGAAAGTTTTCCGACATTCTTTGATACCTACGAGGTACGAGCCACATGACCTTATTGAGATCAGCCTTAAAACATGCTGTTGAATTTAACCTGGCCTGTATGGGCCTGTTTGTACTTGTGCGGGCCTGTTTGTACTTGTGTGGTCCTGTTTGGACTTGTATGGGCCTGTTTGTACTTGTATGGGCCTGTTTGTACTTGTGTGCACCTGTTTGTACTTGTGTGGGCCTGTCTGTACTTGTGTGGGCCTATTTGTACTTGTGTGGGCTTGTTTGTACTTGTGTGGGCCTGTTTGTACTCAAGTGGGCTTGTATTGACCTGTTTGGACTTGCAAGTTGCTGCTAGTTCAGACGTGTTACGGCCTGATGAGTCAGCCTAAGCTAACTCATCTTCTGTCATTTTTATTTTTCGGGCATATTTTAGAAATAGCCAAATGTGCAGGTTAGCTAGGTACGTAGTCAGTTTAATGGTTGCTAGATAACGTGCCAGTTAATTCGGAGGAAAAACGAGTCCAATGAAGGTGCAAAATCAAAAATCAGCTTCAAGGATTGTCAAGAACAATAGACGTTCTTGGTGCGTCAAAATGTTGATATGACAACTTCTGATCAGCTCGTGTCAATGATCATTTTGGGCAACAAATCAATAAAATCAGTGCTTGTATTTCTCAAAAGTTATCAGAGTTTTTTTCTCCTTGTAACTCAGTTACATCTTTTATCGCAGTCAAGTAGTAGAAAAAGCACTCCCCACTCACTGTTTTCTGTGTACCAAATAATGATTTATCTTTGCTTACAAATTACTCATTTATTGTATACCCAATACCGTCCAGTATGTTAGACATGGAAAATTGATTGGTGCGGCAGCACTGCGTATGATGTCAGATTCAAACAACTAGGTAAGTTATAAAAAGTTAAAATCAACTCAGTAAATGTATTACACCATGCTGCCTTTACTTGCTGCCTTTATTGTTTCACTTCACCAGCCATTTCTGCTACGTAATAACTCAAATATTTTATTTGTTATTGTTTTCTCGTTATGTCACTTTGTGGTTAGCGCTAATAAATTGTTCTTAGTGGTATTTTAGTTTATTATCAACTTATTTTTACAAGTACTCTATTTTCGCTATAAAAAATTTGTTTCTGTGAATAGCTTATGCTCCCAAACAATGCCCCAAAGTAGATTGATTTGGTGAGACAACTCTTTAGAAAAATCAACACGCTGGTTTCTTTTACCGTTCAGTACTCAACACCCAGTTAAACTTGTTGACAAATCTCAAAGTGAGCGCTGATGCTCGTTGACAAACACTAGCTATGAACCGACCAATCCGGTGGCTGAAAACGGCTGTTGAAGATTAACAGTCAACGTTGAACACATCGAAAACACGTAATTTTTTGCCACAGCTATGGACAATCTATGTAGCTGTGTTACCTTTGGATGGATATCCGGGGGTAAGGGGGTCCCCTTTGCTGGTAGATGTGCCACCCCTCTCAACACCAGATGGGGGCAGGAACCAGCTGTGGGGAAATGTCTCACTGTATGTAGCATTTACACCATAAACGCTTTCTTCTGGATCATTATATAAAATCACACCGGCGGCCCCATGTTCTTGGGCCAACTTTACCTAATCAAAGGCAAATCTTTGAATCAGTTATGTGATCTGATGCAATCTATAGCGCGGTGCGGCAAGCAAATTTAGGAGCATTTGGCCAGTTTTTAATTTCACAGATGCCAACTTGTCTCTACATCTTAGGGTTGTTTGATCTACTTGGACCTTCCTGCAAAACCTAGTTTTCTTCATGCACTAAAAGGCAATGGTATGCTTAGAATTGTCAGTGCAAGAGAGTTTTTTAAAAAGATTGGTGTTTTTTGGATACAGATCAAAGTTTTTTGTCCTCACACAAAAATGGGAGTTGTCTACACACATGCTATAGTCTGTGCCTGTTGGTACATGTAGCTCTCAAAAGTTAGTTTAGCAAAATTTGGTTGGATAGTCCATAAAACAACAAAAATTTGCTATATTAGTTGAAGTGCTCACCATGAATGGGACCGTGTCAAACTATAGCGGATGGGGCCGTGTCAAACTATAGCGGATGGGGCCGTGTCAGACTATAGCGGATGGGGCCGTGTCAAACTATAGCGGATGGGGCCGTGTCAAACTATAGCGGATGGGGCCGTGTCAAACTATAGCGGATGGGACCGTGTCAAACTATAGCGGATAATGTTCCAATTTGAAGGCAAGAATGACAATATATGTACCTTGGTTCACCTTGGGTAGCTAATCAAATTGTTTGTATATGAATACAGCGAGCTATCCAAAGCTGCAGAGCTATATATAGCCATGTATGGGCGGTGATAGAGCAAACTATACCTTGTTTCCTCTAAATATCATTCCATATCTACAGATGACTATTGAATCTGTTAGGTTGGAGCCCATGGTCACCATGTGATCAAAATCCTCTGCTCTGCAGTAGTTGATGTAGTAGGCTGTGTTTCTCTATAAATATAAGTCATGTAGGTGTCAGTACTAACTAGCAGTGGATACGGGGTGTCAGTACTAACTAACTACTGATAGTGCTTGACACTCACTAGCAGTGGATACTATTACTAGATACTATCACTAGCTGTTAGTAAACACTACTAACGAGCAAGACACTGAAGCTACATGTTTATGTACACATGGTAATCGCCCTAGCGACTTTCTCTAGCGATAACCCAAATCTCTTAAAACATTTAACCAATATTTGCCTACCATCCATTCTTCAGCGAATGCGGTCAAACTCGCTGTTACAAACTATAGCCTAAAAAGCATTATAGAATCGTTGATAGATCGAGAGGAGGCATCAGGCATGGACTTATTGAAAAAGGAGTCGCTAGAGTATTTAGGACCAAATAACTTGAGCAACAAAAACATCTTCCCCAAAAAAGACACCTCTGCTGAGACAGTTCCTTCGGCAGTAGTTATAACGTGTAAGAGTTTCCAGTGAAAAGTCTGCAAACTGCCAAGAACCTTTTTTGATCTCAATCAAAACCTGGCAATAACCTTAAAATGAAATTCTAGAGATTACTTAGCTATTTTTCATACAAAATCCCACAATTGCTAAGCTAATCACCAAGGGGTTGCTGTATGTACATGCAGTCTAACAAAGGAAGCACACTAGTTGTGTTGGTGTATACTGAAGGTGTTACGGTCACCGAAAACTGCCATCTTCCACTCTATGTCACTGACTTCAAATAACATGTTTACTTCTTTGGCAAAGCAACAGGTTAGTTTGTGGAGTTGTCATTCCAAAATGTATACCTTCACATCCCCAGCTTTGGCATATCCGTTAAATGGTGGCACAATTTCATCTGCATCTGCATTATCCACTAGCTCTTTCTCTACCTCCTGACTCTCAAAGCCAATCATATTGCTAGAGTTCCAGATAAAAGCCTGAAAATAAGGAAAAGCGCGCATAAGTAATTGGCTACATGCCAACATTCACTTTGAGTACCCGTAACAATGCCCTTACTTGGTTCCTGTTGGCAGGGCCTCCTGGATATGAAAGTAAAACATTGTATACTTCTTTCTTAGTCTTGAAGCCGTAGCTCTTCCAAATGCTCTCTACTCTGTCAGCAAGCTCATTGTTTCTATCACTTCCTGCTAAATGAGGTTTTCTGCTAAACTCTCTGTAAAATAGACCAGTTACTCTCATAGCTTGGCTGGAGACAACTCCTACATTACAAGCACACAGAAGTGACTAAGAGATACAATCACCTCCACAATCTCACCAAAACAGCATTGGTGGGTTAAAAGAGTTGTGTCAATGTTTTCCCATGAAATCAAATAAGGATGGGGAAATCGCTATGTATTCTCGAGTTGTCTCCTCATAGGAAAGGCAACTCCTAGTTAGTTATTTACAGCTATAACAGTATTTGCAACTAAAATTGCTGCTGCATCTGTTTAATCACGTCACAAACCAAAAGTTATTTACCAATATTGCTTGGACGGATCCAAAAGTGATTAAAACTGATAGAAAACAAAGTGTCAGTTAGTTACTTTCTACAACACTAGGATATCTGCCTCATACATAATATTTATACAATAATATATAAACAATTGTGGTGAGTTGTTTAGTAAATAGTACTTTTTACTGACTACAAAAGTTGTAGTACGATGAACTATCGCTTTCTATCGTAAATTGTGCTGCTACCAAAGGGGTAGCTATGCAATGAGTGCTCAATAGGGATACATTTCAAGAGAAGTGTAGACTTTATTTGCACGTTGCTGCAGACAATAGGGGATAAACTGTAATCTGACTACAATAGAAATGGCAGGCATTATTTTCTTATGCAAAATAAAGGAGAGGAGATAGAGATGAGCACCACAGCTCTTTATGCACTGATACCCTCTCTAAATGTAATCCATCACTATTGAAACCCAATCACTCATTTACTGTCTCGTTTTGGATTGCATAAGTTCAGATGTCAGCTGTTCCAAAACCAATTCATTGTGGCCTGTGGCTTTACCATTGACGACCAAATTGTACAAATGCTGATACGCTGACCTTTCAAAGTGCTGAGAATACAAAACCTCTTTAGCCCAATACTGATATTGCTGTTCCGGTTGCCCACAAAGCATTTGACGCAGGAGGAAATCAATGACAATTGACAAGCTTTGGCACTCAATTTAGATATTCAAAGAAACCTGATCATAAACCACTGTGATGAAATGCCTTCTCATGCATAGACCAAAATTGGTTTCGAAGGCAATATACTTTATTTACGCACACACAGTGAAAACATAGCTAACTGGGAAGATGCCAGAACACTGACAGGCAATGGGTAACTTGTTCTGTAACTTAGATACGATAGCCTATGAGTTGTGAATTAATTGGAGTCTAACAAAGAGGGTGGGGCTAATTACCATCCGCTAAAATAATGGCTGTAGCATCTCAAAAAAGTGTTTTAAAGTTTATGAATGCCATAATACTTTGGTTTCTTATGGCTAAAATTCTGTGCTTTATTTCAAAAAGGCTGAAGCTGTGCAATTGCTTTGGACTGTCTGCTTCACTCAACGTGCACTGCTTAGATAGAAGCTCAGTGGTTGGAGAAATTTAGTAGAGATACATTCCACGACCAGTGGTGTAGGTGTTCCATTCATTATTTCCAGCAATAATTTGGTATAATGGTGAACAATTACTATCAACTGTATAATGACAGTGGCCATGGCGGAAAGTTCACTTGATTCATTTTGAATCTACATGCAGATAATTTAACCAGGGGTGAAAAAAATGCAATTTTACATATTGAGTTGAGAAGGTGCAAAAGTATTATCTAAAGCAAGAAAGACCACGAATGTCATGATGAAATACAACACAAGACACTAGTAGTTGGGTAATAGATGGGTAAATTAATGCGCACTATGACAGGTTGAAAAAATCCACCACAATAGTTAAGCTCTATACAGTAGAAGAGAATAGTTTGTCTCTATACAGTACAAGACAATAGTTTAGCTCTATACAGTACAAGACAATAGTTTATCTCTATACAGTACAAGACAATAGTTTAGCTCTCTCTATTGTTATATAAGGATATCAGCTATATCTAATGACAGTTTTTCGTTGCTTAGACAATTTTTTATGGTCAATTAGACTTGAGTGTTATGTAACATTCCCGACTGGGATATGAGCCGTAGACCCTATGGAAACATCGACTAGCCCAGAAGCTAGATATATTAACCGTATCACCAATTAGGTATCTCGTATGGTATTAGGTTTAAACCCCAATCAAGTATGTTGTTTTGCTACAGAGAGTACTTATAGCATTTGGTCTGTCAGATACCGAGCGAGTTCAGAACTATGGATTCTACTGTGTGTGGGTAAATAACTCTATGTTTATTGTATTAGCTCCATAGACTGCATAGTTATCTATTGTGAAGCCTAACCACAGACATAAAGGTATGACACAGACATCTGAATGCAAAAAAGTGCTAAGGATATCTTAAAGTGATGCCTAGAGTAAGCACATACAAGCAAGTCCATGAAATAGTGCACAACAATGAAAAGTTCTAATTGCCTTACGGCTTCTCTGCTTTCCTTGTGGTAATGTTTGTGTGGACAATATGTGGCTCGTGGTAGTGTTTGTGTGGACAATGTGTGGCTCGTGGTAGTGTTTGTGTGGACAATATGTGGCTTGTGGTAGTGTTTGTGTGGACAATGTGTGGCTCGTGATAGTGTTTGTGTGGACAATGTGTGGCTTGTGGTAGTGTTTGTGTGGACAATGTGTGGCTCGTGGTAGTGTTTGTGTGGACAATGTGTGGCTCGTGATAGTGTTTGTGTGGACAATGTGTGGCTCGTGGTAGTGTTTGTGTGGACAATGTGTGGCTGGTGGTAATGTTTGTGTGGACGATGTGTGGATATGAAACCAAGGTTAAAAACTGCTGCTAGCTAGTTACATGTTCCATAGAGACTGACCAAACAGCGTGTCTGCCACCAGAGGAATACTTGCAATCCAAAAAACAACAAAAACCTCTGTGGTGGATTTTTATTGCACCCACATGTGCGCAAATGTCCACCAGATGGCGAGATACCCAGATGTTCTGGCATCTCTTATATAGCTACTGGATGGCCAAACACCATTATAAGTTCATACCGAACTGACAGGACTCTGCATCGGTAAGTTACCGACCTTGCATCGGTACTATACCGACCCTGTACCTACCCTGTATGAGTCAGTATCGGCCCTGTGGGAGCCATACCAGGCCGGCAGGAAGGGAATCATCATAGCCTTAGACCTGGAAATAGCTTTATAGGAGACAGGAGGCCATGCCTGCAAGATAGCTACCCATATATTTAAGGAAGCCAAAGACCAGAGCCTAGAAAGACTGATGTACCAACAGCAGGTTGTAGGAATGCCTAGGATTGGCCAGCTAGCCTACGACTCCACCCACAACTTCTGGGCGCTATATAGATTTAATTTCCATATACCTCATCTTATTTGCCTGCCCGTCTATTTGTTACATTATGTCTTACTTCTGTATTATTGGTCATCGCCATGTTTTACTTCCTTGAGGGCTCTATACTATATTTGGAGTAGAGAACACCCCCTTACTTCTAATTTGGTGTAGTACCAACCTGTTATTACCTCCAGGTGAAAGGTAATTGGTGGCAGCATATCGTAGGAACACTACTAACTTTACTCTGCCAGCGAACAAGGAGTTCGGCTGGTGACAGTGTTCATTTAGTGGATTCTAAGCCCCCAAAATCCACTACACCTCCATTCCAATTACACCCCCCCCCCCCATGTCTATGTTTAGCTCCGTGATGATATATATACATAGATAGAGTGGTAATTAAAAGTACCATAAAGAGATGATCGTATAAAAAAGTGACACAGCCTTTATGATCAATTGAGGTTATCACTGTGGCACTTACACCTGGTCCACCTTGATAAAATTGTTCCAACATCATAAAGTCTTCGTATAAAAAAATGACAGCTAAAATATCACACTATCAAGTCTTATCTGGTGGTATATACTGTATATCTTTAGTATTATATGGAGGCGTGCTCTGTATATATCTAGTAATATCTAGGAATATACATTATATCTATTGAGGAATATCTAAGGATATACACCTATCTATTGAAGAATATCTAAGGATATACACCTATCTATTGAAGAATATCTAAGGATATACACCTATCTATTGAAGAATATCTAAGGATATACACGTATCTATCTACTATTATACAAGGATACACACTATAATCTATATATCTATCTACTATTATCTAAGGATACACACTATAATCTATATATCTACCTACTATTATATAAGGATATACACTATATCTATCTACTATTATATAAGGATATACACTATATCTATCTACTATTATATAAGGATACACACTATAATCTATATATCTACCTACTATTATATAAGGATATACACTATATCTATCTACTATTATATAAGGATATACATTATATCTATCTACTATTATATAAGGATATACACTATATCTATCTAGTATTATATAAGGATACACACTATATCTATCTACTATTATATAAGGATACACACTATATCTATCTAGTATTATATAAGGATACACACTATATCTATCTAGTATTATATAAGGATACACACTATATCTATCTACTATTATATAAGGATACACACTATAATCTATATATCTACCTACTATTATATAAGGATATACACTATATCTATCTACTATTATATAAGGATATACACTATATCTATCTACTATTATATAAGGATATACATTATATCTATCTAGTATTATATAAGGATATACACTATATCTATCTAGTATTATATAAGGATACACACTATATCTATCTAGTATTTCATGTCACAAACAATGTGGCAATGTTGAGGCACAGCTTGAGGAACGGCTCGCTGTCACATCACCACCAAAGCTGCCAGCGATCAATCAGATCACTATTATACTTGCTGACTGCCATAAACCAACCAACATACAAACTGACTAGTTGAAGCACTTGCAATGGTTGCCTACAACTTACTCTGATATGTCTTTGATCTTGTCCGCAGAGATAGTGTCAAACAGAAACTGGCGGTTTTTTTTGTCCGTTTCTGGTTGAGGTACATTGACGTCTTTTACTGAGCTGGTTGTCGAAGCAAGCTTCTTCTCATAGTTTGATTTGGTGGAGAAATGTCCGATGAGACCACCAATTAACAGCCCTATAACAAACTGTCACAGCTAACCAATATGGCTCCTGTAAACCTCTACACGGCTGACCGATTGGCTGTCGCACCTGTCAGCTGGGATGTCTGGTGCAAAACAGCGATTGCACTATTCAGTTAGTGGTGAAGTAAAGTACAAACATAGCCTTAGCTACAGTGGTTTCTTTTATCTCACCAATAATTTACAGGCTGTATTTGCTGCTTGCATTCCAGACAATAATTTATAATTGTTCTGTTTACAAGGTAAAAAAATTGAGACCCGTACAAAAAGCAGTTTGCTCGGACATTTCAGACAGCAGCTGCTAGGCGGAAGCAAGTCAATTTTCTGAAATATTTTAGCAGCGGTGACATACATAAAATTAAAAAACAGATGATTTAATTAGTATGAAACAGCAGGTAAATGCTACCATGAGTAGTAACAGGTTTTTGTAATTGTACCCAAGTCAAGACTTACACCTACAGGTGCAAGCAAGTAACAGTATTGGTAAACCCTCAATGCTTTACCAGAAAGCTCTGACAGCCAGCTCGAGTTTAAATAGCCTAAGTGTACAAAGTGTAGTTATTGGGTGGGAGCGGCAGTGAAATAATTGGTTCACTATGTTAGCCTAAGAGTTTAAAATGGGAGAGCATGTATCCATAAAGTCTTTAAGTTTGTTGGTAAATAAGAACGAAGGCGCATTAACAAATTTATATAAAATTTTTGGTGGTTGAAATCTATTTTTTCTGTCTAAACTATAATAATAAAACTATGAGTGGAAAAGTGCCTGTGGACCAGTAAATTAGTTCAAACATCTGTTTGCATACCTTTCTGTATCCATAGATTTCTGTATCCATAGATTTCTGTGTACATAGATTTAAGAATGCAAAAACTTTTGAATCTATAGACTTTTGAATAGATAGATTTATGAATGCAGAGACTTCTAAATGCTTAAGTCAACTCAGCTCATAATCCATAACATTACTATAATCAGTTCATTTGGTACCTTTTACTAGTCCCAACAAGGTTTTGGTTGTTTATCCAGTTTACTTCACAAACAGGTCAGATGTCTTTGACCAATGTGGTTTTATTGATGTAATAATAATTATTTGCTTATCAGTGACTGTTCTGCTGACTTTTATGCTTCATGTACACCTACCGACTAACTACCAACTTATCCTTACGGATTGGAGATGATGTCAAAGTGTTTCCCCTATTTTTTCCCTCTTGCCGTTCTCATGCATTACCAGTTAAACTCGCTGTATTTATGCCATAGTTAGCCATAGAGTTCTTTCAAACAACAAAGCCGGGACGCTCATAAACGACTTCTCATCCATAAATAATTATAGTTGAGAAACGGTTTTGCTGGAAACATTAAAACCTCTAGCAGTGATACGACTGGTCAAATCATGAAGTTTCTGCCGATTTTTTAATGCGGATCAAAACCTGCCAATTACCTCAAATCAGATGCTACCTGTTGCGTTGTGACCTATCCGGAAACAAAAGCTGCAAAATCACCCAATCGGTAAGGCAAATCGGTAGATGTACATAGGGTATTACTAACTGACCCTTACTAACTGACCCTTACTAACTGACCCTCACTAACTGACCCTTACTAACTGACCCTTACTAACTGACCCTTACTAACTGACCCTCACTAACTGACCCTTACTAACTGACCCTTACTAACTGACCCTCACTAACTGACCCTCACTAACTGACCCTTACTAACTGACCCTTACTAACTGACCCTCACTAACTGACCCTTACTAACTGACCCTTACTAACTGACCCTTACTAACTGACCCTTACTAACTGACCCTTACTAACTGACCCTTACTAACTGACCCTCACTAACTGACCCTTACTAACTGACCCTCACTAACTGACCCTTACTAACTGACCCTTACTAACTGACCCTCACTAACTGACCCTCACTAACTGACCCTTACTAACTGACCCTTACTAACTGACCCTTACTAACTGACCCTCACTAACTGACCCTTACTAACTGACCCTTACTAACTGACCCTCACTAACTGACCCTTACTAACTGACCCTTACTAACTGACCCTTACTAACTGACCCTCACTAACTGACCCTTACTAACTGACCCTTACTAACTGACCCTTACTAACTGACCCTCACTAACTGACCCTCACTAACTGACCCTTACTAACTGACCCTCACTAACTGACCCTTACTAACTGACCCTTACTAACTGACCCTTGCTAACTGCCAGACTTCTTAATACGAGATAGTGCGCAATGGTGGTGACCTCTTTTTTCACTTTGTTCAGAAAATCAGCATTTTATGAGGTACTTATTACTGCGTGCACCTTGTTGTACTGTAGCGTACTGTAGCGCACTGTAGCGTACTGTAGCGTACTGTAGCGTACTGTAGCGTACTGTAGCGTACTGTAGCGTACTGTAGCGTACTGTAGCGTACTGTAGCGTCCTGTAGCGTACTGTAGCGTACTGTAGCGTACTGTAGCGTACTGTAGCGTACTGTAGCGTACTGTAGCGTACTGTAGCGTACTGTAGCGTACTGTAGCGTACTGTAGCGTACTGTAGCGTACTGTAGCGTACTGTAGCGTACTGTAGCGTACTGTAGCGTACTGTAGCGTACTGTAGCGTACTGTAGCGTACTGTAGCGTACTGTAGCGTACTGTAGCGTACTGTAGCGTACTGTAGCGTACTGTAGCGTACTGTAGCGTACTGTAGCGTACTGTAGCGTACTGTAGCGTACTGTAGCGTACTGTAGCGTACTGTAGCGTACTGTAGCGTCCTGTAGCGTACTGTAGCGTACTGTAGCGTACTGTAGCGTACTGTAGTGTACTGTAGTGTACTGTAGTGTACTGAAGCTTATTGTAGTGCAATGCTGTGTACTGTAGAACAAAGTTGTTTACTGTGGTGCACTGCGGTGTGTATGTCTGAAGCGATGTAATAATACGGGCATTACCAATGATGTCGGGTGTATGTTTGTATCATTGGCACTGGCGATGAGCTAAATTGATCGTTTTTTGACGGGTGAATGTAAAGGAATTAAATGATAGATCACAGTAGAATAGCCTGTGCCTCATCTCTTGTTAATTGACAGACAAACAAACTTCAATGTTTGTCTAAAACATTCGTAATTCATTTATGTGCAGGCATGACTCTGCTAGCTTCGCTGCAGCATTACTAAAGTGGTCTTGTACACACACGTGTCATCAACAATATCTCCTAAATCCTGCTAAAAATGCATAATTTTTGCAGTGACTTGATATTGCGCCCTCTGATAGCTTACATAGAGCATCCATTTCCGACGACAGAAGACATCAAAAGCAACAATAAATGAACCTTACCTGTTGCAGCAGCGGTGATGGCAGCTATTATAATAATGGTCCTGGGCTCCATGCCAATGATGGTGGTAACTAACTGGCAGCGGTAGAGAGCAGCAGCAGCTAGTTGACGCAGTATATTATTGTCTCTTCAAGCAGCACGCACTGATGTGTGGTTTGTGAGCTGTCCCTATGTTATAATGTAAGCCATGACCTGCCATCACAGGGCCAGTCAAGCCTACTGAAAGAAAGAATTTGCACAAAGTTGCTTGAGCTACTTGACGGCTATTTTTGAGTCTGCTACCCAAGCTGTCTGAAGTCACAGGATTATCAAGTACATGATAGTAACTGCCATAAGAACTTAAAACCCTGTTGTTGTTGATTTGTCCACTAGAGTTTTTGCAAACTGTTTAGTCGCATCACATGCATCATCTGGCAGTGAGTGCCGTGGCTAATTATACAAGAACACTTGCCTGCCAGTCCCAGCCTGCTCGACAAACCACCTATTTATCAAAAAACTTTAATAGATGTATTCTGTCTCAGCGGCAGCTTGAATGAGTTTGAAAAAAAGACAAATAATTTATGTCAATAAATGGTACAAAACACTCATATATACCATTCAAAGTGGAGTTGTCCTATCTCAAAGAATACAGCGGTACATGTGAAAACCACTCCATGGGGTGAACCATACATACACACGATGATATATGACTACCAGTACATCGATGTAGGGTTGTGTAGAACACATGGAATCTGTTATTAATCAAGTCAGCATGTGAACACTCATTGACAGCAGGCATCATATCTGGGTCACCCTATCTTAAAGTTATTTTCAACTTAGCCTAAGTGCTCAGACTCCTAAACGGATGCAGTTAGTGGCGCTCACTATCAAACTACTAGCTGAGTCAATTTGATTTGATTTTTAGCTAAAATCTGTGATTTAGTGCAAATATTTTGAAATCGTACAATCATAATCAATAATGATAGATGAGAGTTACATTGTCTATAAATTGTAAAGAAACACTAATTATTATTTATTGGTAATAATAATAATTGATAGCGTTTTATCCTAGCTAGCTTTTGCCGCAACGTCATTGTATACCAAGGACACTCGGCGCGTATAATAAACCTGCACTGCCTTTGACCTCTGTATAAACTTGGGACGTGACTAACTGAGAAATGGCTGTTCTAGAAAGAATTTACCGGAGGGTGTCTTCAAAAACCCTTCCTAACATTAAAACAAAGAACTGAGACTATTAGAAACTATGACATGTTTATAGTGATATACTATATCACTTGATCTCTAGCATAACAGCCCTAGTTGTTGCACCATCAAAATGTTGAGATATCCATCAAGTACTTTGGAGAACGCTGATATTGTACTCAATTGTAGAAGCAGTGATTTTATTTATGGATTACGAATATTTGGCATCTCCCATAAGTCTGATTTGATACAAGTCATTAATCTTACAGAAGTTTCAAGATTCGTTTTTACGTCAAATCTGTAATCAAACAGCTCTGGAGTTGTCAGCTCTTTACTTTGAATGCTATTTTAACAGGAGTAGCTGTTGTTAGCGAAGCTACCAGCATACCGCCGCAGAGAGCATGCATGTTGCTGTCTTTGACCTCTACAACTGGGCGTCTACATCTTATTGCCTGCTTGATATCACTTGACAAGAGATACTGTTGTGTGCTACTTCAGAAGTGTACTTGACTGAGAGATATTTACTTGACGGCTGACTTGAAAGAGATAAGCTGTTAACTCCCTACAACTCTCATCCACTTCAACTGATAGATTGTACAAGAGAGCATGTATGTAAGTACGTACGTATATATGTGGGGGTAATGGATGCAGTGATTGCCAACACAGGGCAGTGGGTGACACTGTCTGATACACAGATGTAATGTAAGAAATAATTATTTATTATTACAACAACAAAGTAGCACAAATGCAACAAATAGGTCAGAAGGTAACAACCAGACATGCACAATCAGGCAAACAAAATGGCAAGCAGCGATTAGCAGGGTACTCACAGGATATAGCACTCTTGAAATCGAGGAACAGATTTTTCAAAAACTCCTTTTCACAAAATATAGTCAATGAAACTTATTCACTTTCACAAAACAACATTTGTAAAAAATATTTTTACAAAAATATAACTTATAACAACTTTTTGCGGCTTCTTGAGCAAATACTGTATAATAATAGCAATAAAATATGTGGTGTCATGCAAAGCAAAGCAGCTTGGAGCAAGAAAAGATAAATCTAAAAGCTGATCTAGTTAGGGAGGATCGGTGTGCACCCACCCCTTCCTAGACTCAATAAACACAAAGATCCGAGCTAACTAGTAGCGTGTTTGATATTGAGTTGAAAACTATACTCTGCCAAACAAAAAGATGTTAAAAAAAGAAATTACCAAAATAGGAAACTGTTGTTAGAAAAATAAACATTGCAGAAGTTGATGGGGCGCCTGCGCATCCCTAACTCGGGCTAAAATCAAAGATTTTAATCTTATTCTCTCTGCTAGCCATAACAATCCGTAACTTGTCAAACGTGACGCAGGTAATCTGCTCCTGCGAACCTTTAAATGTCTGTATGCTCTTGTCTTCACTCACACTCCAGTACTTGATGAGGCCATCCTTACCTGCGGACACCATCACACCTTGCTCTAGGGCTGGCTCGCTCATGTTCAGTTTTATAGACTCAATTCTCTTGTGATGCTCTTCATAGGTTTTCACTAGCTTGGCAGAGTCCATTGCAGCACCTGTTACGAAACATCTAGGTGTTAGTCATGTGACATGCGGGTAACATTGTCTCACCACAACATGAAATATTTAGATCAGGGGTCTCTACTGACGCACATTCTGAGACAGAGAAAGAGCAGCAAACTCTCCAATAACCTAATACATCCATTACCTATCTTATATATACAGATAAACTCTCCATAGCTGCATGCCAGAAATCCTTCATTGTAACTCACTGTCATTACCGCCATTGTCTGGTTGACATATATAACCTGCAACAAATCACAAGACAGTTAGGGCAAACCATATGGCAGAGAACAAATGCACAAACCAAAAATTCGGCAAACAAACAACAATAAGGTGCAGACCATGAAGTTATTTTCCCCTCGTAGAACGCTAACTGTCTGTCCAATACAACATGAGCGGCTAGTGACGAAGAGAGAGCGATTGTTATATATAGTTTGTATAGTGCGTGGTACGGGAAAAATGGCGTCATAGGACAAATGAACTCCTTTATAACAATAGTCTAGTAAGCAGGTTTTACCCATCTCAAAAAACAACAAAGGCTACCAATTGGTTAGCGTTCTAGGAGGGGAGATAACTCAAGGTGCAGACACAACGCAATGAATGCAGACATACAACACAGTGTAATGCAAACATACAACACAGTGTAGTGCAGACATACAGCACAATGTAGTGCAGACATACAACACAGTGTAGTACAGACATACAATACAGTGATATGCAGACATTCAACACGGTGATATGCAGACATACAACACAGTGAAGTGCAGACATACAACGCAGTGATATGCAGACATACAACACAGTGTAGTGCAGACGTACAACACAGTGATGTGCAAGACTATGCTGACCTTACTGCAGGTTCCATCAGCAACACTCCATATCCTGACAGTATGATCTGCTGAGGAGCTGAATGCATATTTGCCTGCACTGTCCATATCCACACAAAATACCTGTATAACACGTGAGTTATCAGTATTAGTAGTAAAAAGGCAGTAGTAGTAGTAGTGGTAGTAGTATTAATAGTGGTACTAACAACGATGGTAGCAGAGTCAATGCTGACAGTGGCAGCAGTGAGACAAGCTATTTGATATTCAATGCACACTACACTATCGGTGGCTAACTAACTAGGAGCTGCGCACATTTCAACTCTTAGCGGCCATTTAGACTGCTTAGCTTATCACAACAAAGGCGACTCGCACACAATGTATAATTTGAATATAACAATATTTAGCTGTTTTTATTGAAAAACAACTGAGTTCATGCAAATGTGTGTGTGTTGCTTGTACAAAAAATCTCACTTTTTATCGGACTGCATTTCCTCTGCTGTTGACGCCTTTTCAAACAACAAATGAAGGCAAAGACTACTATATAGAGATATCTGAGAGACTATTAGGTGGAGATTACAGCCTCCACTGTAAGGTGTACCCCACAATAAAATAGCTTCTTCTCCTTTACTTGTCCGATCAGAAGAATGTTAACAGCTGAAAATTATTTTTTAATGTAAGTGACATTATCCGCTGATGTCAAAGGCAAAGGCAGAGCTCACCAAGCCTGAGAGACTACAAGTAAGTTCATACCGCTGCCTGATGCCCATATAAGGTCTTCTCCAACACACATCTTCTGATGTCCCACACTTTGACTGCCCTGTCCTGAGATCCAGTCACCAAAGTGTTGTCTGAGCGAACCATCGACCACACCGCTCCATCATGTCCTAATAGTGTTTTAACACATTTACCTGTTTGGGTGTTCCATATCTAAAGCGAAAACAGTTTGTAAAAGGCCAAACATCGGAGGAATTCACAACAACACATGCGCATTGCAAATGCAGTATATTATGTCTCTTCTTCCATCAACTGCCATGTTTCTCCATTGTACAAAAGCAGTTACAGTACGTATATACTTTGTTACCAGCACAAGGGGGATAGCAACAATAATTGCACTGATAGATAGTGCCAGAAGTTGTCTCACGTAGCAAAGACAACTCCAATTAAGAACCTATTAATGCATCACGACTGAAACAACCCGGGCGAAGGAGTAGCCAATTCTGGAAGAGCCACAACAATTTTGGCATATTTTTCATTTCTAAATTAGAACATGTTTCCTTCACATGATTTCTGGACCAGAAGGTATAATTAAAGTTACGGTAATTTTATTTATCAAACCTAAAATGAAATATAGCATACTATATCACGTTGTAGCCCCTGAGATGCTGTTTCAGTAATTGATTCCTATTGACAAAAATGGCAACTATCCTCATTATCAGAATAACCTGTCACTCACCTGTGACTGGTAAGTAATCAGTAACAGCCGACACCTAGATGTCACCACTCAGATGTGACACCTAGATGTCACCAGTCAGATATGACACCTAGATGTCAACCAGTCAGATGTGACACCTAGATGTCACAAGTCAGATGTGACACCCAGCTGTCACCACCAGTCTGACTAAGCAAGAGCATGCAAGTGTCACAGAATACAGCAGCTCCAACTCACCCTGATTGTCATGTCATAGCTGCCACTGATAAGTAAAGTACTGGTGTAAAAATTGAGAGACCAAATGCCCTTCGTATGACCTTTCAAGGTCATTGTGCACTGTCCTGTTTTAGTGTCCCATATCCTAATAGACTTGTCCATACTCCCTGTAAGAACAATACGCTGTGAGCAATCTTCAAAATTCAAATCATGAAATCATATTTAAAGTGTATTGTCATTTAAAAAGAATCAAAATAATATGCGGGTAGAGAGAAATTTGCTACCTGAAGCCAAGCGGGGGTTAGATTTTTTCTTCTCTAAACAAACACAAAGCACATTCTGGGTGTGACCTCTCAACTCCTTCTCACTGTACTTGCCAGTCTCCCAGTTGTCTAACGTACTCAGATAGTCTCTAAGCATCTTCTTGTAGTTTATCTGAGAGACAAACACATGTGAGTGAACACATGCCACATGGAGACTGCCATGCACTACCAAAGGGTAGCAAACAGTTTTACCTTGGTGCTTTCAGTTCAGTCGAACACGAGTGACACGCTGGATCAATCAATATAATCAATAAATTATTAAACAGATTGGCTAATGTGACAAATAAGCGGAACTAATTAGAATATTAGAGAGCTACGGCATCAATTGTGATGTCTATAGATAGAATACACTGACCTCTCCCACTATAGAACTACTGAGTACACAACTTTGAGGTAGAAGTATTTGGGAATGTAGAAACAAGAGCTGAACTTAGGAATTGAGCTAACAGAAAGTGGGTGTCACATAGAGCTGTGAGCATATAGATCTTTATCGTTGTGCACTGCACAGGAAATGATGTAATCAATTAGTTAACCGGACAAAGAGCCGTTTGACGGGACAGAATTCTCACAAATATGACATTCGCTCAGAACTGTGACTATAGCCCCAATTTTACAGTGTACCTGTGAGTCTGACAGAATATAATCACTGTCTGGAGTTGTTCCCCTTTCCTGGAATGAGTGGTACATATACACATAGGCACAATATGGTTAGTAGAGAAACTATGAGACAGTTACCTAAAGTATGTAAAAATGAAAAGAAAAACAAAACGCATTAGTTTAGCAGTTTACCACAAATAGTTAGGATGCACAACAGCTATTGTGGTTAGTAACAACTCACTAGTGTAAGTAACTAACAACCCACTAGTGTAAGTAGCTAACAACCCACTAGTGTAAGTAGCTAACAACCCACTAGTGTAAGTAGCTAACAATCCACTAGTGTAAGTAGCTAACAATCCACTAGTGTAAGTAGCTAACAACCCACTAGTGTAAGTAGCTAACAACTCACTAGTGTAAGTAGCTAACAATCCACTAGTGTACATCCACTGTATACCTTAGTTATGGCACTGGCTGATGGCTGGTAGTCTGAAACTTTCATATTCAACTCTTTACACTTTGCCTTCCACAGCTCATTCCTCTCACAAACCTTCTTCCACGACCGACATACCTGCCAACAACAAGAGTCCACTGACAAACAATGCCTAGCAATGTGTGGCGGACATCTTGGATAGAGACAAGCTGTGGGTCAAACTCTATCTAGTTATGCAGCCTATCTCCGACAGCTGCTATACAATGATCCGATGCCATAAAAACCCCAAAACTGAAGTTTGCACATTAAACCATCACTAAACAATACATGTACATAATATCCCCGCTTGATCAACTGATTCCATTAGAAATAGGCAGAGAATTCACCAAATGATGACAACAATACACTACTACAATACAATGTAACCAGTCGTTCTACCAAACATTACCATAGTAGGGACAGAAGCCATGGACAGACAGTGAGATATCTCCCCTTACCCTGCTAGCTTTGACCAACTGTTTAGGTGTCAGATAAGACAAAATCTTGAGAGACACTTGTAGAGGCAGCAGAGATATAAAGTCTTTGTACTGTTTGACTGACAGCAAGTTAGAAATAAAGAAATGCTGCCTTTCATCTAGCTTTAACAGAAACTTCACAAAGAACTCGTTCCTTTGAGTATCGTTCCACTCATTGTTGTACCAATCCACCACCTAGCAAACAAATGAATATGTAGCACTCAACCACCCACACTTTTGCTCACAAAGCCACCTTCTGTGTGTGATATCATGTTACACCCACCTGTACGGCATTAGGTGGCAGCAACTGCAATGCCTTAAAAATTGATAGGGATACCTCAGTGTCAGCTCGAGGTAAAGCTAGACTTTCCTGCTGAATGTGTCGCCTGATTGGTTGGTCAGATAGTCTGCAATTAAAAAACTCACCGATTATTTTTCTGCCATTTACATGGAACGCGTTTGAGAAGCAATGTTTGTAAGAATACCTATGAAAGCAGGTAAATAGTGCAGATGAAAAACAAACCTGAGCAAAGGCGATGACTGATCTGTGTTCGGCTGAGGTCCAAGTAAAAGAATGCTGCCATTTTGGCTAGCATCAATTTTAGGTAAACGAGTTTTGGCAGAAAAATTTGCTCTCTGCTTCCTCTTGATTTGAGAGTCGAAAGACATCTTTCGTAAGCGTGTAAGTTCTGGTAAAGCATTTTTCTTTAGCACCTCCTCAGGAAATTCACAATAAGCACTCTTGACTCGGTAAAAGTTGTTTCGTTTCGTCCTACCTAAATTCTCTCTAAGCTTTCGACTAGCGTGTGTGCTGAGTGGCTGAAAGTTTGCATGAGGGTGTACTAACTGAGCGGAATACATAACTAACTGAGCGGAATACATAAAATCTCGGTGAAGAGATGGTTGCATCACAGTCCAAAGAAAACGGTATTGCTCATATTCCATGTGAAGAAGAAGCTTTTCTATGAGTTCACATCTTTGAGCATGATTCCACGTTTCCATCCACAATGAAAGCTTATCAAGCTGCTTGTCAAATGGAACAAGAGGTGCGGAACCTCCATGTGCTCGCCACTGAACAGCAGAAGCTAACATATTATACCTAAATTACTCCTCTTCTCGAGTAAACTCACCGAAAGAAACATTTGAACGAGCACTTGCGGCTATGTGCCATGTTGAAATGATGGTGCTTAGCAACTACATTGTTCTCCCCTGGTACAAACCTAAATACATTTGAATTCGCTAATTAGATAGAGCTCATTGGTTTGATCTCAAAACAAGTTTTACTGGAATCGCTTACTCCTGTATCAATTTTAGCAAATGATTATCCCGCAGGTACAGGTTCACAGACATTGAATCGAATCCTCCAATGTACTTCACCCACACCGAGCAAAATTGTCACCAACTAAAGCTTTTCATGCAACTTTCAGACTAATTGTTTTATGGCAACCACCATCTCTCAACTGGATGCAGCTGTGTTTTACAAATTTTTGTAACCGCATCATTGATATATGTTTTTTTGTTGTTGTTAATTAATAGATTCTCTATGTCTCGTTTTATGTAGCAGTTTAGTTTTTCATGTTTTGCATACACCCCAGTTATGATGACAATTAAACAATAAGCACCGAAGAAGAAGTTTAGTAGTAGTAGGTAGTGGTTACTTAATTAATAATAATAATAATAATAATAATAATAATAGTAATAGTAATAGTAATAGTAATAGTAATAGTAATAGTAATAGTAATAGTAATAGTAATAGTAATAGTAATAGTAATAGTAATAGTAATAGTAATAGTAATAGTAATAGTAATAGTAATAGTAATAGTAATAGTAATAGTAATAGTAATAGTAATAGTAATAGTAATAGTAATAGTAATAGTAATAGTAATAGTAATAGTAATAGTAATAGTAATAGTAATAGTAATAGTAATAGTAATAGTAATAGTAATAGTAATAGTAATAGTAATAGTAATAGTAATAGTAATAGTAATAGTAATAGTAATAGTAATAGTAATAGTAATAGTAATAGTAATAGTAATAGTAATAGTAATAGTAATAGTAATAGTAATAGTAATAGTAATAGTAATAGTAATAGTAATAGTA